>JAGFPH010003574.1:69590-110195 GCA_018207615.1 Philaenus spumarius | reverse complement strand
TAATAATAATTTCTCTATTCCGATTCGCTCTATAAAACACGTCATGAGGCAAACACTTACAAAAGTCAACGTATGATATTATACGTATGCAACCAGCCAGTATTCTTAATCAAAGTAAATATTGTGCATCACTACTCTTATTTATTTAAATGTTTCAAAAGTATAATTTTGTTTCAATGCAACGATTTTTTTAAATCTTTCCTAATATAGAAAGCTAAATTGTAGGTAATATTTTAAATTTAAGTACAATTTAACGTCTTCCCTTTTAATTGAAAACAAAGTATCATTTATAATCTATAAACCCAAGATAAACAGTTCATTTCAAAATAAATATTCACCCTGTACGGAAAGTATTCGTTGTGTGACCTGATGAGATAAAATTCTGCATACGTCAACGAATGTTATGTATCCTGCCCACCTTGCAGAATTATCAAGCCAAATAAATTGTGCACACTCTCTCTTATTTATTTAAACGTCCGGCCAAAGACATAAATTCGCGTACTTATGAAAACTAATTTGTAAGATGACATTAAAAATAAAACATTGTTTTTTCATCTCTTTCAGAGAGCTACGAGGTGGTGACAGTTATGAGGAAATTACGAGGATTTTGTGATCACCACCAAATCTTAAAAACTCGTGTAAAAACATTGTTGGCCTACAAGAGGAAATGGTTGGTTATAAATCTAGTAAATTGCATGTTTTGGTTAAAAAAACTAAGTTAAATTAAAATTACTTATAAATCCAGACCAAAGGATGAGTTTATATGGAGCCGATGTTATGCTTCGTCTGAAGGAGGCTGTATTGATTGTCTTTGTAGATATCGCTGTAGGAATATATTCAGTAATTAACGAACTTGGCTGAGGGTTGAACAGATTCAGTAGGTTTAATTAATATAAATGTTTTGATAGGTTGATTTAGAAAGCAGAACGTCTCATCACGGAATACTGTAATTGCCTTTACATTCTTATAAACTATTTAAAATTAGTAAAATCATAATGCATACTAGTTTCTTGCATTTTACTATATTTTTATTAAACTGTCATTGTTTAATTTGTTTTCCTAATGCATGTGTTTTTTTCTTTTAGCGAAAAATGTATGTTGTTTATTTTCTCCTTTCTT
The DNA here is from genome assembly GCA_018207615.1 of Philaenus spumarius. Taxonomy (NCBI): domain Eukaryota; kingdom Metazoa; phylum Arthropoda; class Insecta; order Hemiptera; family Aphrophoridae; genus Philaenus; species Philaenus spumarius. Next base: position 109,076 of record JAGFPH010003574.1, on the reverse strand, counting down.
TGTTTATTAGTGTTTTATTTTTAATAATATTAAGTTTCTTTCATTACGCTTAAATTTAACTTATTAAAAATGTATGTTATTTTGAAGATTTTTAGTAATAAGTTAACCTTTTCTTCAAAACATTTTCATTTATTTATTTGTAAATTCCCCTCTACTGCCCTGTTTTCTTCCTCACACTCTCTGTTTAAATATTGTATGTTACATTTTTATCTGTATTGTATAGATTTAAATATATTTTTCACCATTATTTCCGTTTTTTTATTTCATTTTAAATGTATATAAATAAATTTAAAACTAAATACATAGGTAAATGGTAACTTCTAAACAGTTTTTATATAATACCTTCAAACTTATCAATCACTCTGTTCACCTTCTATGTTATTAGTTGATACTCATTTTTGCAGCAGTTATTGATTTTAATTTTGTAATTTTTAATTCTTCAGGGACAGGGAGTAGTCACGACAGAATGCCAGTTATCCTCTTGACGTACTTATTCCCTCAGTTCTGGTTTCAATGTAATTTCAGACCATTGGTGTGTTCGACTTTAGACCCTAAATCGATTTTGGGACAGCACTAGTATAGCAGAAATAGAGGGAAGAGTTTTCAAAATGGGAGTGTTCCTTTTCAAAGACTTGTGAAGCTAAGCGAAATCAAAGTGTTTTTAAGATTATTCTATTTCTAGCTCATGGATATTAGAAAAAAGAACAAAATCCTTAATGTAAATCTAAATTTGTTTATGTATAGGCCTACATTTTCTTAATAACGAGTGTATTTCGTTGGTGTTTCTTCAAATCTGATGCAATATTATTTCGATTAGTAATGATAATATAGGCAGTGAACAGTTTTCATAATTAACTGTTCAGTTGAAATTATATGTAGACAAGATGATGCAAGCCTAGCCTATGCTTACTTGTCTTATTTTTGTGCGGAAAGTGTGTTTTCGTTCGACCTGTTTTATTTCCCATAATTAATTACCCTCACCCACACACGCCATTGTAAATGATGCTTCAGCAGCACTGGATGAGCGGAGTAAAGTAATGTTTGGCAACAGCGAAGGAATAATATATAAGCCGAGTGTAAATTGTACAGTCCTTTCTTTATAAATTATTGTTTAGAGGGACGCTTTGTTTGGTTGTCAAATTACAAATAAAAATACGATTTACAAATATTTGTCGAATAAAAACGCTAATCAAAATTTGAGTGTTAGCTTCTGGTTAGGTTACAACAGACAGTGGTAAATTGAATTAAATTGTTTGTAAATAAACTAAAAGTGTACAAAAATTTAAATCCTGACACATAGATGACAAAAAACTTAAAAGATAAAATAATTATTATATATATTTTTTTATTAAACAATGATGGACTACTAGTATATGTAATATTCTTATTTTTCTCTAAAAGTAAAATATTTTGAGGGGGCAGGGGTATATTGTAATTTTAATACATATATAATTAAAATATTATTTAAAATTAAACATTTAAATTCAGTACTATACTAAAATAGAATAAATAATACAAATATAATAAAAAATAAAAGATACCATCCCTTAACAGGTTCGTTTGTTTCTAGTTGTCTTGAACTTATTTTGCTACAAAAGAATTACTGTAAACGTATCAATAAAGGAATATACAAAAATATAGTATACAATTAGAAAAAGTTTTGTTGTGGTTTTCCAAATTAAAGTGGCTGAAATGTCCTCCTTGGATTATTTAGAAATTTTGTTCGTAAAAGACATGATGTAATATTTTGGACATCCAGAAGCTCTGTGGATCTGTTTTTCTCTGTTTGCATGTCCTGTAGATAGCCTACTTCAAAATATATCCTACTTCGTCTAGGGCGACATTCTACCTTAACTAGAATCCGAGAAACAAACTATATTTCATACTTTTGCCTAACCCTAAACACATTTTCAAGCTAATGATTTTGTGAATAGTAAAACAAAGACTGTGTATTTCTACAGTCGTTGATATACCAAAGGCGAAATACATTTCGATCGTGTATTGAAATTCATTTCATACCATTAAATCTCATGGCTAAACGATAGCTTACAGTACACCACCTATATTAAATGTTCAAATAAAGGAGAAACATTGGATAAGAAATTGAGGACGTTGAACTTTGCCCCATTTCCGTCGTGCTCTACTCCTATATGTTAGAACAAGATTATCAAGTCTTTATGTAGACTGAAGCTGTGAGTTTAAACTCGGGTTGTGTACTTATATTTATTCATGAAACAGAAAAGAGAAACTTAAATCAAATTTTCTTTGCGATAGTTAAACATGCTAGGTTTTTATGTTTAAAATATAAAGTGACCAAAATTAAAATATTAGAAATCAAATAGCTTAGTAAGAACTACTGTTGTACCATTTTAATTTTTTAGAAATACCATAATGGGTTTAAAATATATTATTTCTATATATAAACTATCTAGTCCAAAGAATATTTATAAGTAAAGAATACTGTTATACATTAACACACTAGCGTTACTGGGTACAATGAATATTCTTTGTACAACCCGCTTGGTTAACTATTATAATAGTATGTGAGAAGATTTGAAAAGATAAAAACATTAAATTATATTTACTTTATGTTCAGATATCATATATTTATATACTTAACACTACAATATTATTGATCCTAAAACATTCGGTTTAACTAATTACAATATCCAACTCACAAGTAAAACTGAATTCAAGAGACTAAAACAATATTAAATATTACCAATTTGACTTTAATAACACAAAGAATCGAATTTACCATTATCATCTCATTCTCAAAAATTCACAAGGTTTACCCTTTCCTACCGGTTACGTTCTCTTCCTCACTTCACTACCGGCCAACGGACCGCGTTTCTTGTTATCCCCCCCTCTATTTATAACTCCCCCCCCCATCTCAGTTTTACTTTGTTGCTTATTGCTCCTCTTATTAGCGAATTTCTATAGGAAAAATGAGCTATTGCAGTGGCCCTTATGGTAAGATCCAAGGTCGGAAGTAGCACATGAGCACCGATCATGCTCCCCAGAACACGTTTTTGGGTGTCATTAAAAATCATATATATGTATGTATATATGTGTTCGCACTCTAGCGGCCGCATTTCAAGTAAGATTTGGTTCAAATTTGGTACACATGTTGGTCGTCTACGTCACTCGGACGAGATCGTTAGCCAAAAAAATCCAACAACCGGAAGTACGTTTTTTGACAGGAAGTAAATATTTTTGAGATTTTTCCTACGATAATTATTTTTTTTAGAGTTTTTCTAAAAATATAAAATTTCTGCACATTTTGTTTTTTTACGCGACCTTATAGCTCGCTTGGTTCCCCCAAAATCGATCAAAACTTAAAATACCATAATAAGTACAAGGTTCAAAGCATGTGGTGGATTCTACCGTGGGGTTGGCGTGCGAAGCATGCAATGCGTTGTGTATTGAAGAAACTTCCAATTAGGGGTTGGCATACGAAGCACGCAATGCGTTGTGTATTGAAAACAGTCCCAATATACGGAATGGCGTGCGAAGCATTTTGCAGCTATTCAGCGCCGTCGTGAATAGATATATTTTCCAAATTGTTGGTTGAAATCCAAAAACTTAGGCCTATAAACTTAATTTTGGAAATTCGCTCAACTCACGTCAGCGGTTCAGCTGCGTGGTCGAATTATTTTACTTGGTACGCCAGAATGTGTACTGTATTCTGTCCGCATCTTACACAATTCGCCATAACCATTGCTTCATCAACTTAAAGGAAGTGACCACCTACTAAAACTAACTTACTTCCGTAACACTAGTAAAATATACTACTCGTTTACCATTTGAAATACATAGCCTTTAATGACATGTTCATATTTTACGATACATTTTATTCCTATAAAAGGTACATACATGACAGATAGACATTTATTATTTACATTAATTATTTTAGTATTTATAACAATTCCATTAATTAATTATTTACATTAGTGGCTATATTTGAAGGTATTTAAAACTATGAAGTTGTTTTTATAGCAATATTGGTGTTAACAACCAGACACTTAAAGATGTGTATCTTAATGGAAACCATTGTCTTACTAATTAAATGACAAACATCTTGCTTTCATTCAATTACTCTTTGATGGACATTTTAATTTATTTACTTCATGACTCCGTCGAAGAAAATGTCTTTATTTTCTGAAATTAAACAAAATAAATACAGTGAAATACAGTAGACCCATGCACTCTATTCTCGGAATAAGGAATACTCTCTAAGCGTTTCCAGAAATTCACTTATTTGTTAAAATGAATCGTTTTGTGATTACACACAAATATTCACTTACTGTTACGTCTACTATTTTTTTTACGAGTGAAGTGAGTATACCTCTTTTCAAATCAACACTTTTTTCCCTTACTAATTGTATTTTATTTATTTGTTTCCTCGATTTCCATAATTATTATTTCTTAGTTTTGAGATCAGGTCCAACAGCCCGGACAACTCAAAGTAGATGCTTTAAATAAAAAAATATGAATCAGATAGTTACAAAGAAAAAACTAATAAATAACCTAATGCAAAACCTTGTGAGTATTATTTGACCGTCTGAAAACCTAAACACAGTACGACGCTGTCCAGGCTAAAATGTATTAGTTGCCTAGTAAAATAAAAAGGGTTATTGTAAGAAAACCGTAAAATATACACACTCGCTGTCCCAACTTTTCTGTAACATAAATATTAACTTGCCTCCTTATAATATAATACAAGTTTTTTTTATAAATGTAATAATTGTTGTTTGCTGTATAATGTTTAGGAACAAGTATGAAATACTTTTTATTTATCTTTATGGTATAATACTTTTATTTCAGCTTATATAGTAAAGACGGAATATTCAACAGACGATTTACGTTATTTCTTAACCTGAGCTACAGGGCGAATCTACGATGTTTATAGCCTACGGTACTGGAAAACTTGGTCGTTACACAGTTATTTTGATACCTTGCCTGTAACAGGTGTATTGAATATTCTGCCTCTGGGATGTTTTCGTGAGTTTTAGTTAGCTTTGATTTTACTACAAGTTTTTTTTTACAACACTCTAAGCAATTTCATTAATCCACTTGGCAATATTGACGTATAAGCTTGACTAAATTTTAAAAGCCAAATAACTCCGTAAGTATATATTGTTAGTTTTATTGATGTCCATGCTATAATATAAAACGAAAATGTTTGCTTATTACTATTTATTTCAAAAACTGCTTATCAGGTGTTGATGAAATTTTACTTATGTGGTCAAAACTGCCTTTCTGGTAGTATGACGACGGTTTTGTTTTCATTCGGCTACAAAAAATTAAAAAAGTACTATTTTTTTATGAAACACGAAGTACTGATGACACTTACACCTAACATTGACTAAAACGATGGTGTAAGAAGTTATTTTAATAAGACGGTCTACGATAACATGCGTTTATCTTACGGTGTTGTTTAACATTGCAGATTTAATTGAATATTGCAATATAAAGTTGAGCAACCAAGTGGTATGCATATCATATTTAAGCAATCATAAATACTAAAACAAATTTACAGAGGTTATGTTGGCAATAAAAATGTCCGCGACAGAATACAGATTCGATACAATTAGGCCAGTCGGTAGGGGTAATTTTAGACCAAAAGTTCCAGTAATTTACAATACAGCTGATTTTTTTTTATAAGTATATTAAAGTATGTAGATTAACATAAAACAAGTTTACTAGTCTATCAATTTCCCAAAGTCAAAAAAAAATCGATTAACATTTGATTCTCGATTATTTTTAATATTTAAAGCTGGGATGAAGATAGAGAAAAATAAAAAAATCCACCGTGTAGGGGAGGTATTTTCAATAAAAAAGGTCATATATGTATTTATTTTGTCCGAGCAATGGTTTGTCTGGAAAAAATTCGATAATGCAGGTATGTATTTTGCAGCAGGAGAAATCACTAAAAGGGGGAAATAGCACTCATATATGAAGCGTTGGCTCATTCTAAATTGGCTGAATTTTAATATATCGAATTGAAACTTGACATAGGTGTTAAAATATCTATTTTAAACATTTGTGCTGAGTCTCAGCTTGTTATCTTGAAAATGACCCGATCTAGAGCCACTTGACCTATCAATGGGTTTCTCGATTTTAGGAGTACCGAACCCACGAACTAATTTCAATCTATTCCAGTTTCATCAATTTTTGGAATATCAATATAAAATTTGTTTTAAAAGTTGAATACACCAGTATAAATATACTTAGTAAGTATGAACGATTTTTGTTGTGTTATTTTTAAAAACGAGGCGTTTCAAATTTGTCTTCTGTTTTACCTATCTCGTTTTAACTATAACACTTTTGGATTTAACGATTCCATTTTCGACATTTTTGAACATATCGATTTAAAAATTGGTACAGAAGTTACAGACACAATTATTTTCTTCTATACTTATTTAAAAAAATATATTTAAAAAATTGTCTGATCTGCAGCTGATCAACGTTTTGATAAAAAATCGAAAAAGGCCTAAAATTATACTTTTTTAAGTTACCTGTGCTTTTAAAAGTAAATAACAAAAAAGGTTTATACTCCTTGATCTTGTTTGAATCTATATTTTCAACTTGTAAAACAAATTTTATGTTAATATTCCAAAAATTGACGAAACTGGAATAGATTGAAATTAGTTCGTGGGTCCAGTACTCCTAAAATCGAGAAACCCATTGATAAGTTAAGTGGCTCTAGATCGGGTCATTTTCAAGATAATAAGCTGAGACTTAGCAAAAATATTTAAAATATATATTTTAACTCCTATGTCAAGTTTCAATTCGATATATTAAAATTCAACCAATTTAGAATGAGCCAACGCTTCATATATGAATGAGATTTCAACTTTTAGTGATTTCCCCTGCTGCAAAATACATACCTGCATTTTCGAATTTTTTCCAGACAAACCATTGCTCGGACGAAATAAATACATGCGCCCTTTTTTATTGAAAATACCTCCACTACACGGTGGTACTTTTTATTTTTCTCTATCTTCATCCCAGCTCGAAATATTAAGGATAATCGAAAAAAAAATGTTAATAGATTTTTTTTCGACTTTGGGAAATCGATAGACTGGTAAACTTTTTTTTATAAAATATACATACTTTAAGGTACTTATAAAAAAAAACCATATTGAAAATTACTGGTAGTTGTAACTTAACACCGACTGGGCTAAATATTCTTTAATGTATTTAAAGTTTAGTAAGTCAATCGTGTGTGTGATATTATTTATGCATTTAAATAAGTAAACTTTGCATTAGAGAGAATTAAATGAATAAATACAGTCAGCTTTTTTGTTTAGTACTTAACTAGTATAGCCTACTATTGTTTTACAGTTGCAACTCATTCTATAAGCTGTTGTAAAATATAACAAGTTAGTTTCTAACCACACTAATTATTTCCAGCTAGTGTTCTCTTTATACAAAGCATGTGTTGCATTATTTTAGCTTTGTAAACATTTCTATATTTATCTCTCTCTGCATTATCTCAGTACATATCAATGAATTTCAAGTAACTTTCATAAATACCTTTACTTCTGGTTACTGCTCGCCGTCCTGTTTATTGTTTCAAAAGTCCATAGTTTCACCTATTTATCAGGCATTATCATATCATTTTACAAATTCAAATAAATAAAAAATAAACATTAATCGGAATTAATTTGTGCAATGCACGTAATGGACTTTTAAACAAGTGAGTTGGGTTGTGTATATAATTAAATTTTAAATGTGACCCGTGTGTTGTGTTAGATCTATATATGACTAGCTGACCCGTACGGCGTTAGTCGTGGTGGTTGGTATTTTCAGTATTTTTAACGTAATTGTATTCTTTTTAAGTGTTCAGTCAGTGAGTGGTATTTGGCTATTATATATACATCTTAAATAATAAAAGCACTATTGTCATAATAATAAAATATCTGAAATTATGATTTTAGTATCTTTGATCGCCCAAACCCCTCCTAAAATTTCGAAATTTTGCACACCCTTTCTTAGTGAGCACCTATGGCCCTAGAGGAAGCTACATACCAAATTGCATTCCAATCTGTTCGTTAATTTTGGAGAAATCGTGATTTAGTAATTTTTACCCCCAAACCCCCCCCCTAAAATTTCCAATTTTTTAAAACCCTTTTTTAGTGAACACTTATGTCCCTAGAGGAAGCTACAAGCTACATACCAAATTTCATTCCAATCCGTTCGGTAGTTTTGAAGAAATCGTGATTTAATAACTTTGATCCCCCAAACCCCCCTAAAATTTCGAAATTTTTCATGTACCCTTTCTTAGTGAGCACGTATGGCCCTAGAGGAAGCTACATACCAGATTTCATTTCAATCCGTTCAATAGCTTTTGAGAAATCGTGATGAGTGGGTCAGTGAGTGAGTGAGTGGTATTTCGCTTTTATATATATAGATAACAGGCAGTAACCAGAAGTAAAGGTATTTATGAAATATAATATACCCGGTCCAGTAAGGCAAACAAAACTAATTATATTTGTTAGTTTCATTTATCTCAGAATAAATATCTTGTAAGGAAACTTGAACAAAGTATATACAGTAATCATTACTTAAACAACACGTGAAATACTGACAGACGGAACAATTAATGTATACACGTCAATGAAAGTGTATTTTACGTCAAATAGAACATCATGCGTCAATTTCAAGTCATCATTATAAGTATAATTAAACATGGCCTAGTTGGGCTATGTGAAGTTGGCAGCGCCCAATTACAAAATTAAAAAATAAATTATCAGTTTCGTTTGTTTATCGTTTGTTTACGTTTGTTTAGCTATTTTCATAGTTTGTTTAGCCTTAGTTTAAGAGTTATTAGACAAATTAAATGGGCGCTGCTAGGTTCACACCAGCAGCGCCCAACTAAAAAATCATTCCAAAAATAATTGGAATCGTTTGTTTATCGTTTGTTAGCAAGAAATCGAAAAAACTAAACTTTTTTCGATTTCTTGCTAAACTAAGACAAAACAAACGATGAAAATAGCTAAACAAACGTAAATAAATGATAAACAAACGATTTCATTCATTTTTGGATAAATATGGTTTATGGGCGCTGCTGATGTGAATATAGCAGCGCCCAACACGTTTTTTCGATTTCTTGCTAAACTTAGACTAAACAAACGATGAAAATAGCTAAACAAACGTAAACAAACGATAAACAAACGATTTCATTCATTTTTGGATAAATATGGTTTATGGGCGCTGTTGATGTGAATATAGCAGCGCCCAAGACGTTTTTTCGATTTCTTGCTAAACTAAGACTAAACAAACGATGAAAATAGCTAAACAAACGAAAACAAACGATAAACAAACGATTTCATTCATTTTTGGATAAATATGGTTTATGGGCGCTGCTGATGTGAATATAGCAGCGCCCAAGACGTTTTTTCGATTTCTTGCTACACTAAGACTAAACAAACGATGAAAATAGCTAAACAAACGTAAACAATCGATAAACAAACAATTTCATTCATTTTTGGATAAATATGGTTTATGGGCGCTGCTGATGTGAACCTAGCAGCGCCCACAATTTTCGGCTATGCATTGATTACTGGGCCTAAACAAACGATGAAAATGACTAAACAAACGTAAACAAACGATAAACAAACGATTCCAATTATTTTTGGAATGATTTTTTAGTTGGGCGCTGCTGGTGTGAATCTAGCAGCGCCCATTTAATTTGTCTAATAACTCTTGGACTAAGGCTAAACAAACGATGAAAATAGCTAAACAAACGTAAACAAACGATAAACAAACGAAACTGATAATTTAGTTTTTATTTTTGTAATTGGGCGCTGCCAGCTTCACATAGCCGCCTATTTGTTGAAATATAATTTAAGTTACTCATCATTAAATAACACTTTTCATTCCAGGAAACAAGTAAGTAATAAAACATTTCTTGATAGTGGATGTTATTGTTGAACAAAATTATTGACCATGAGAGTAATTTTTCATTTTCGGGAAAATATGATCTATTCTTTAAGTCATCAAGTTGTAAAACACATTTGATAAAATATTTCCTAAATGCTGCATTGTACGAAAAATAATAGTAAATCGCATGTCTTACTACTTTTCTATGTCGACCTACAGTATTTATTAAACATTTAGATTTTGTGTGATTTCAATGATACTGACTTTTTTTAACTTACTGCAATCAATAATACAACAAATACATGTCTCAGCTCATGTAAGGCCTACACTTTAATGGTCAATATCTTTAAAGTTAGTTTTGGTTTTTGTATTTGTTTTATAAACACACTTCATATTAAATGTGTAAACAAATTCATTGTCTACAAGATTTGTCATAACGGTTTCACCAAAGTTTATTTATGAAAAACTGTGTTTAGATGTTTACATCGTTGAAAATAAACGGTAGCAGATAACTGCCACATACTTTCTCCCAGTTGAAACTTTACACCTTCTCAAGAGTAGCGTAGAAGGTGGTTATTTAGAATTGCAGAAGTAGGTAAATGTTACCATGGAAAATATTAGATGCATTTAACACACATCCATATTATATTACATTATTATTATTATTATTTAAACAATTCGATCGATTTCAAACAAATTTGCACCAAACATGTCAATTAGGCCTGTATAGATGCACGAAAAAAGGTTTTGAAATTTTTGTTTAAAACAACCCCCTTTTTGGCCAAAAACTCCCAAAAATTATTAGCTATAATTATTAGCTAAACGAGAATTTTTAGGTAGATTCGGTTTTTTGCATATGGTAGGGTACATTTAAGGCTACAAATAAGCCAAATTTTATCAAAACCCTTAGAGCCGTTTTTTATAATGAAATAATGATTTTTTGGTCTTTTTTTTGGGAAAAAGGGGGTTGTTTTTAAAATTGTTCAAAACCGTTTTTTGTCCATCTATACAGGCCTACTTGACATGTCTGGTGCAAATTTGTTTCAAATCGATCGAATAGTTTTCGCTCTAGCTTTGTATGCATACAGACATGCATACATAAAGTCATACATACATACAGCTAGAGCTAGAGACATGCAGACAGACATTTTGTACAAACCACTTTTTTGTGCTCAGGGGGTCCCAAAACTGATATTTCCACAAAAATCTCAACATAGTTTTTTTTTCGATCACTATACTTTCTCTATACTATAGTATAGTGAGAAAGTAAAATGGTATAGGATATAGATATAGATTTGTTTAAAATGTGTTAAATACTTGCCAAGCTTTAAAAAATGCACAAAAACTTATTTAACGAGTGAAAAAAAAAGTGGACCAAGACCGGGATTTTTATCCAGGACCTGGCATATGCAACATTGAAAACAATTTTAATTATTTTTGCAGCCTACTAACAGAGATGTAATTTTTTATTATTTTTTATTTGTAATAATTTACCTGCTTACACGCTTCCTCAGCAAGGGTAGGTTCAACTAAATTACAAGTAAAAAAACACGTGTTTAAACAAAATTTAATAATAATAAATAACACCACTGTAAGCGGAAAAAAGGAATTAAGATTGTTTTCAATGTCCCACATGTGAGGTATTCAGTCTATTGGTTCAATAAATGCAGTAAAACAGTACAAGTGAGATAACAGTGGACCAATATATGGAGTGATCAGAATGGCTCAGTTGGTAGAGGGTTACCACGGAATGGTTAAAGGTCCTGGGTTCAAATCCCGGTCTTGGTACATGTTTTTTTCTCTTGCAATTTAAATAACCTAACCCTTACTGAGGATGCGTGTAAGCAGGTAAACTATTAGTCTACAAATAAAAATAATTCGACCACGCAGCTGAACCTCTGACGTGAGTTGAGCAAATTTCCAAAATTAAGTTTATAGGCCTATGTTTTAGGGTTTCAACCAACAATTTGGGAAATAGGTCTATTCACGACGGTGCTGAATAGCTACGAAACGCTTCGCACGCCATTCCGCATATTGGGAGTATCTTCAATACACAAAGCATTGCGTGATTCGCACGCCATTCCGCATATTGGGAGTATCTTCAACACACAAAACATTGAGTGCTTCGTACGCCAACCCCCGTGTTGGGAATATCTTCCATACACGATGCACATGGTTTGTTGAACCGGGTACTTTTATGGTATTTTACGTTTTGATCGATTTTGGGGGAACCAAGCGAGCTATAAGGTCGGGTAAAAAACAAAATGTGCAGAATAACACCCTACATGTATATTCATATAAAAACCTCTAAAAAAAAATCATTCTCGTAGGAAAAATCTCAATAAATAGTTACTTCCGGTGAAAAAACGTGCTTCCGGGTGTTGGATTTTTTTTGCTAACGAACTCGTCCGAGCGACGTGGACGACCAACATGTGTACTAAATTGTTACCAAATCGGACTTAAAACGCGGCCGCTAGAGTTCGAACATATATATATACATATATATATGATTTTTAATGACACCCCAAAACGTTTTCGGGGGACCATGATCGGTGCTCATCTGCTACTCCCGACCTTGGGTCTTACCATAAGGGCCACTGCAATAGCTCTTTTTCCCATGGAAATTCGCTAATAATAAAAACGTGTGCTTATAAATTGTGCTCTTGAAAATAAATTATTCTATCTAGGATGTAGTGTAATGGAAAATAATAATACCATCTCAATTTTGAATAAAAAAATTGTTTTCCTTAATTTGCAAAATTTTCAGAAAAAAAGTCAATATTCTAGCTGGTATTGAAGTCACCATATTAGTTGCAAAATTGGAAACAAACGCCAATTTATCGAACTCGGTCGACTTCCGTCTAAGGAGCTGACAAAGCACTACGTAGGTTAATGATCTCTACCCAACATATCTTGCTCTACACTTACTTTGTCAGCTTTTATATTTGCTGTAACGAAACACGAACAATTTCTATATCATATAATTTATTTATAAAAAATGAGAAGTTTCTTTACAGAATAATGTGATTATTTTGTTCTTTTTGTCGCCAAATCAGTTATGTTTGTTACACAAGCGATTGTAGGTAATATAATCCATGTTCTTACAAAATAATAGTATGTACATTACATTACACAATAGCGGAATATTTGTGTATTACTGGAGTTAATGGGAAATATCATTATTGCATTTTTTAAGGTGTGATATGTGTTTTTCTGAACTTTGGGTTAGGAAAACGCAAATATTGTTTTTAAATGTTAGTTTTTGGCGTAAATTACGGTAAGAATAATATAAAACTAATTCTGTACACTTACTGCCCTTTATATTTTACTAGCTGACCCGTACGGCGTTGCCCGTGGTGGTTGGTATTTTCAGTCTTTCTAACGTAATTGTATTCTTTTTAAGTGTTCAGTCAGTGAGTGGTATTTGGCTTTTATATATATAAATCTTAAATAATAAAAGCACTATTGTCATAATAATAAAAAATCTGAAATTATGATTTTAGTAACTTTGATCCCCCCAAACCCCCTCCCCCCTAAAATGTCGAATTTTTTAAACCCTTTCTTAGCGAGCGCCTATGACCCTAGAGGAAGCTACATACCAAAGTTCATTCCAATCTGTTCGGTAATTTTAGAGAAATCGTGATTAAGTAACTTTGAAGCCCCAAACCCCCTAATTTTTAATTTTTTGTAAACCCTTTTTAGTGAGCTCCATGGACCTAGAGGAAATTACATACCAAATTGTATTCAAATCCGTTCAGTAGTTTTAGAGAAATCGTGATTTAGTAACTTTGACCCCCAAACACCCTAAAATTTCTAATTTTTTAAAAACCTTTCTTAGTAAGGTCCATGGCCCTAGAGGAAGCTACATACCAAATTGTATTCCAATCCGTTCAGTAATTTTAGAGAAATCGTGATTTAGTAACTTTGACCCACAAACCCCCTAAAATTTCTACTTTTTTAAAAACCTTTCTTAGTGAGGCCCATGGCCCTAGAGGAAGCTACATACCAAATTTTATTCCAATCCGTTCAGTAGTTTTAGAGAAATCGTGATTTAGTAACTTTGACCCCCAAACCCCCTAAAATTTCTAATTTTTTAAAAACCTTTCTTAGTGAGGCCCATGGCCCTAGAGGAAGCTACATACCAAATTGTATTCCAATCCATTCAGTAGTTTTAGAGAAATCGTGATTTAGTAACTTTGACCCCCAAACCCCCTAAAATTTCGAATTTTTTAAAACCTTTTTTAGTGAGCAACATGGCCCTAGAGGAAGCTACATACCAAATTTCATTCTAATCCGTTCTGTAGTTTTGAAGAAATCGTTTTTTTAATAACTTTAATCCCCCAAACCCCGCCTAAAATTTCGAATTATTTTAAACCGTTTCTTAGTGAGCACCTATGGCCCTAGAGAAAGCTACATACCAAATTTCATTTCAATCCGTTCCGTAGTTTTGGAGAAATCGTGATGAGTGAGTGAGTGGTATTTCACTTTTATATATATAGATAAGTTGACATAACACGCTTCAATTTAAACTGTAAGCTCATAGAAGCCATTTTTTTTTAAATAAGTGTGCTGCAATCTTCATTCAGCTTTATTAAAAACCAACAAAATTAACTATGGGAGAGTTACATTTCAACCATCCTATATATATTGTAAACAGAAATAGTTATTAATAGTCATTTCAAAATAAACGCATTTTCTTTATTAAAGATTTTTTAATAAAAATTTCTCCAGCAGCGTAGGGAAAATGTAAACGCCCATAAACAACTGTTACTGCATATCCCACCTTGTGGAAAATTTACATTGTACATTGTACGGAATATGAAGTATTTTAAATTGCAAATATCTCGAGTAACTTTTGTCTATTATTTATTCCGTAGTATTAAATATTGAAAAAAAATAAATGTGTGCAGTCGTGGGACCCCCGTCAGGAACGAAGTTCATCATGCCATTTCTTCAATTCTTTTACCAGCCTTAATGGCAACATATACAAATAATTTTAATCTTTCAATTGCCGTTTATAATTAGATTGTTGTTTTATACAAATATTTACTGCTTCCATACTTTTATTTTTATTACAATAAAGGTGTAGAACTAATTATAACATCAAAGCTAAGATGGTAAACACAGTTAAATGTCCATTAATTGTAAAAACATTCAATAAACATAAAATGTTGGTTCATCCGTCTAGGCCTAACCTAAAATTATTGGGTGTTTGTTTAGTTTATTTTATCTGCCTTCGCGGCAACCTAAATACAATAATTTTAGGTCAGGACTAGACTTTAAATTACCTTCCAGGCCTAACCTAAAATTTAAGCGCTTGACGATAATATCTCAACTACGCCGGACGGAACCTATCGTCTCTTAATTTAAATTGTTGAACCAAAACACTTATTTCTTTACATTTACATTTGTTGCCATAGCAATAAATTTGGTAACGCTTTTTCGTTACTCGTATTTCATATTTGTCATTGCCACAGCAACCAATTTGGGAATGCTTTTTCCGTTACGCATTACATTTTGTATTTGTTAACTACTACCGCAACCCACACTAAGGAACTTCGTTCCAAAAAAATACTTCAGTAAAATTTTATAATGTTTTCTAATTGAAAACAATTAGTTTTAAAATATGTCGTCTTATATGTAAGGAAAACAGAAAATACCTTGAACTTATGGAAAACTTAGAAGAACTTTAGTTAAAGTTACTTATAGTCTATAAATTTTAATAGGTCATAATTTTAACAATAGGAACTTGGTCGCATTAGAAGTAAATTTATTTAACAACAACGCAAGTGAAAATTGTCTTTACTCTATGGAATTTTTTTATAGAAGGGACACCAACGTACATATACATTAGGTACCATCAGGAAGCAAGTCGTTCGGTATGCGAGACTCTCGGTTCATCCGGTGTACCCCCTATAGTAAAATTCACCTCAGATTGAGGCGGAAGTTGAAGCCTACCGAGGGTTGAAGCACGGTCGACTGGTTTCCGCTCCACCTCTACCTGAATTTTAATTTTTTATAGTAGCGTTATGCAAACTTTTTTATAACAAGAAAATATAAAAATAAATCACATAACGTTGTGTATCAAGATCGTCTGTTTATTTTGATACCAAATTTGAAGTAAATCGGTAAATGTTGAGTAATTAAAAACACCTTCAATAGTTCTTAGTTACATTAAAAGCTATGCCATTTAATTACTTAACATTTACCGATTTACTTCAAATTTGGTATCAAAATAAACAGACGATCGTGATACACAACGTTATGTGATTTATTTTTATATTTTCTTGTTATAAAAAAGTTTGCATAACGCTACTATAAAAAATTAAAATTCAGGTAGAAGTGGAGCGGAAACCAGTCGACCGTGCTGACCCTCGGTAGGCTTCAACTTCCGCCTCACTCTGAGTTGAATCTTACTTTAAACCCTAAACCATATTTCCAAGATCCTGGTCCGGTACTACTTTCGCTTTACATCAGAATATGACTTATCTTGTTTGGCTTGTATATACAACTATCTTGGGTACCTCTATGGTCTCATAAAGTTGTCCACTTCTAGTCCTCTATGCATATTTCTTCCTTCTTAGCAAAACATATTTCTCTTAACATACTTCGATATAGCTCTCTAGCCAACTCAAAGGACACCATGTGTGAAATTATGCGTTACTGTAGAATCTTTTGTTTACATTATCCAACTACAGAATATATACAAAATTTAATCAACTTATATTGTTATAGTTTTTAAAATCCCAAAATTGTATTAAAAATAATTCGCACTTTGTTTTAATCAACAACCAAAAACACTCCAGTAACATATTATGAAAAGTGACACCTGAATAAAATATGTTTTTAATGAAATGGCTAAAAAATGAAGCAAAACTGGATTAATAAAATGCAACCTACATAATTCATAGAAGCAATAACCCTACCTTTATAATATAAACAAATATAAATGCTAAATTCTGACTACTATATTATTACTGCATGAAATACAAACCAAAATGGCGATCCGGAAACAGCTCCATTTTGTATTCCACAACGAAACATACCCAGTGTTGTTGACTGGACAAAAATGCTTCAGTAAAGTTTCAATAAAATCAGATAAGAAGTTAGTGAAATCATAACAAATAATTGAATAACACATTTTAATTATTTGTTTGAAATTACAAAATCAACCTGAAAATGTGTTTTGTAAAGACGATTTATTAAACCAATGAAAACAAAATACTAATAAACCCACATTAAAACATTCAAAATGTTGATTGAACGGAAACAATAAATTTATACCAAACATCCCGGATGCAGTCTATCACAATGGTATGCATGTTGTATCCTTGCAGAGTAGTGACGATTTCCGTTAAACATGGACGTGGTGACGTCATAGCATTATAGACGGTTTGAGCGTGGACCTAATCACACTAGTTACATGTCATCATGGATAGTAAAACGTTGTTCGGCCAGGGTAGTTTAATTACAAATCCCGCTCTGTAATACGATACAGTTTAGGGAAGGCGATGCGATGGCGTGTTTCACATGATTCTGAGAGTGTATTGAAATTGTGTTGACGTTAAATGCAAGTTGTAGTACATTTAATAGCATAAAATTACTTCTATTTAATTCATTACTAAACATTTGTACTAAAAATGCTTAAAAATGTTTATTGCTGAATAAAAAAATGCATTATTTTAAACTTTGATTTTGCTTTAAAATAGATTAATTTGTGTGTTACGCTGCATAATATTATGCAAATATTAAGTAAAATAAATCTATATTATATTTATATTTGAGTTGAGAGATACAACAGACTTAATTTAGGCAAACGGTAAGCAAGAGAATTTCTGAATTACTTTAGACATCTGGTTTTATCTAAAACACTTTAAAATTATGTACAAAAATATTTGTTTTAAATCGCAGAGCGCAAAAAGGGACGTTGTAGTGTAAGAAACTTTAAATGGCATCGAAGCCAAATTGAACATCATTTTCTAATTCTTATGAGAGAACACGTTTTCAAGAGTTAATTACTGATTTATTTGTATTTGCCTTGCCGGACGGTATATATTATATAAATACGTGTTTTGGGTAAATTCTGCATTCATGTATTAATATTTTGTATTATTATAAGCTCTATCGGCTTATTTATGCCCAGTGTGTTGTGCGAGTATTTAAATGTAAAGTGTTATTCTGTAATTTCTTGACCGAGCATTACATAAAAGCGAAAAAATCCAGTTATTAGTGAATTTCCATAGGAAAAATGAGCTATTGCAGTGGCCCTTATGGTAAGACCCAAGGTCTGGAGTAGCAAATGAGCACCGACGTTTTGGGATGTCATTAAAAATCACATATATATATATATATATTTAAATCCCAAGATCTATTTGACTGCCGCTGAATTTTAACCTATTTGACTGCCACCTGAAGTATTTAAGTATATATTGATTGAATGAAATATATTTGTTCATTTAATTACACATAACCTGACTAGAAACTTTTTTTATTTAAAAATTCACTATAGTAGATCTTGCAATTTTGGTGTTTTAGTGCAGCAGCAAGATTGCTACCTGTTTGGAGCGCATTTATATTGTATTGACTGTCGTATGCTATACAACTGCCGTTGAACTATTCATTTGCAATTTTAGCCTATGCAGCAGCCAGCAGCGTTGCCACATTTCTCTACATTGATTGGCTGACCTAATACGTAAGAGATCCGAATGTCGGGGTCTTTCCATTCTTTGGTTTTTCAACTTTGCAATAATCTGAAACTGCGAGTGCTTGAACGTTAATTATGAAACTATGGATAACTGATTTTAATTAATAAGTATCTAAATCGCTGCTATTGGCCCTTTTAAGTGAGTGTTACTTTCTGGCTGTAGTACATTATCGAGGTTTCTGGTACCAACAGAACCCAGGTATCATTCTCAAGAGATCGTCAACACAAAAGTGTAATTGTAACAAAAAATAAAATAAATAAATAAATACAATCAAGACATAAACACGTAACACTCTCTAATGACTGGCATTATCACGTAGTACCCGTACTTGGAGTGGACCAATGAAATGACTTCCCTCGCAACGACGTTCCATGCGTTGTTATGTAAGGCTTTATAATAAGCACAAATAATATTTATAATAAGTAAAATATTTGTTTGTTTCAAAGTATTAAAAATAAATCTTTTTCTAACGGTTACTTCTTACAATTCTAAAACAAATTGGCCTAATACCTATACAGTTAGGTATAGTATTGCTATTTTTGTATAAAATTTAAATTGATGTAACATCAATCGAGATTGTCATAGTTGGCGGTGGAGTAGTTTTCAGTAAGTAAGAAACAATTTTTCGAATCAATAACATAGTATCAGTGGGCGTTATACTTTCCCGAAAAAACTAATTATAAACTTTTACTTATAAATAATTGCATTCTTAGTATATGAAAAACAATCATATTTCTTAATGTTATAAATAAGATCCTGGAGGTGTGTAATAGGTAAAGAAAGTACTTTTACAGTTAGTTAACATTATTACTAATATCGGTTGTACTAAATAAAATAGCTAACACTTTTTGAAACATCTAACAACTAATGGAACTATAATGTATTAATTAATCTTATAAAAACCTTCTTGTTGTAAAAAATACTTTTTCACAAAACATGACAGGTTTTCTCGAATTTTTTTAAAATTAATAATCCAGTGAACCAAATTATCTATCCTGAGACCTATCTACAAATGTAGGATGTTATTCTGCACATTTTGTTTTTTACGCGACTTTATAGCTCGCTTGGTTCATCCAAAATCGATCAAAACGTAAAATGCCATAGAAGTACCCGGTTTATAGCCATGTGGTGGATTCTACTGTGGTGTTGACGTGCGAAGCACGCAATGCATTATGTATTTAAAGATACTTCAAATACGGGGGTTGGCGTACGAAGCACGCAATGTTTTGTGTGTTGAAGATACTCCCAATTTTTGGAATGGCGTGTGAATAGACCTATTTACCAAATTGTTGGTTGAAACCCTAAAACATAGGCCTATAAACGTAATTTTGGAAAATTGCTCAACTCACATCAGCGGTTCAGCTGCGTGGTCTAATTATTATTCATTTCTTTTTCCCCCTTTTTTTGTGAAAAGCCTATATAGTGTAGGACCGTCTTTCATAAGCAATTTAAAGAGAAATTCAATATTGTTTATTAGTTTTCGTTTAAAAGTTACATCCCGGTAAAGATTTAAAAATTAAAAAGAAAAAAAAAAGAAAAGTTTTAAGTAATCATATCTTTAAAATAGTTCTTATTCGCCATGATAAATATCCGTTGAATTTTTTAATTTCTAATGATAATACAACTGCTGTGTGAAATACTTATTCGTATTCAAACTTTTACGTCATCCAATTTCTTGACATATTAGTTGTAAAATTTTAACAAATGGGAGTTTTAGTTTATTCTAAACTGTAAATGTTTTAAAGATTAATTTAATTGTTGCAAACTTACACAGGTGTGCTAAAGCACTTATCAAGGCTGCGACGCTTATAGTGGGGCAAGGGTCAATACATTTTGTTTACTATGTTTTTAGGAAAATTACATAACCGTAGTTAAATAAATGGAGCAATTTGTTAAAGTGCCGTCCTGATATTTATACAATTTGAAACTCCAAAACAAATTTAGTAGGTTCGAGCCTAGGTACATGCTTTGGGTTTTTATGTAAAAAAAAATGTGTAAGAAACTATAATAAAATAAAAACAATTTGATTCAAGTTGGTTTCGATTGTTTTTGTATATGTGTATTACATTGTAGAATTTCCATCGCCATTTTCGACAGGGTTAAGGTAGAGACCACTAATTTGTGCCATTCTTCTTCATTTATCAAGCCCTTTAAAATGAGATATCACTGATTGGGTTTGTATTTAAGATTTTTGAATTACACGCTCAACCCTTAATTTTGGGGTAAATTAAGAAATGGTCGGTACACCAAAATGCATCCTTTGTCAAATAAAGATGACCCGAAGCTCATGTATTTATTTCTACTTGTTCCAAAGTTAAGGTGGTAATTTATGGACACCCGGTATAGTGTTAAAAAATAAATCTATCTTCCTACAAGATTATGTGGTTTTTTATTTCTTTATACTCCAGCAGGTTTTATGGATTTTCTTCTCAACGTTCAACGATAAAAGCTTCTATAAGCTCGTAAATGTACTTGTAAGCTTAGATAATACATAAATCTTTACCGACAGCATTATGTTTAACCTAAAATAAACCTTGAACAAATAGGCTATACAGTGGAAGTAAATGTCTGAAATAAATTTTTATCTCTGCTAATAATTTCAAGACGGAAAGACTACATAAGCTATTTACTCGATATAGCCATGTTGTTTTCATACTGAACTGATTTAAATATTTACAATTCCTTTCGAACAGTTGTTTATAGATAATATGTTCAAAGTGAGCAATTAAATTGTTTGACAAGTAATAATACCGTAACCGATAATCCGTTATTGTTTCCCGAATGCATTGCAAACTTTATTTAAGTATAAAATAATTCTAACAAGCAGCTGCGCGGGCAAACGCTGACGTGAGTTGAGCAAATTAAAAAAATTAAGTTTGTAGGCCTATGTTTTAGGTTTTCAACCAACAATTTAGGAAATAGGTCTATTCACGACGGTGCTGAATAGATGCAAAATTGTTTCCACGCCATTCCGTATATTGGGAAGTACCTTCAATACACAAAGCATTGCGTGCTTCGCACGCCATTCTGAATATTGGGAGTATCTTCAAAACACATACTCCCACGCCAATCCCACGGTAGGATCCACCACATGGCTTTGAACCGGGTACTTCTATTGTACTTTAGGTTTTGATCGATTTTGGGGGGACCAAGCGAGCTATAAGGTCGCGTAAGAAAACAAAATGTGCAGAATAACATCCTACATTTATATTTGTAGAAAAAAGATTAATTCTCGTAGAAAAAATCTAAAAAAATAGTTACTTCCGGTCAAAAAACGTGCTTCCGATTGTTCGATTTTTTTGTCTAACGAACTCGTCCGAGGTAGACATCCGACATGTGTACCAAATCTGAACCAAATCGGACATAAAATGCGACCGCTAGAGTGCGAACACATATATACATACATACATATATATATATATTAATGACACCCCAAAACGTGTTCTGGGGACCATGATCGGTGCTCATTAGCTACTCCCGACCTTGGGTATTACCATAAGGGCCATTCCTATGTAAAATTCGCTAATTAAGGCAATAATCACTATTTAATTTGATAAAAATATTTGTAACCCTTAAGCGAAAGCGTTTTCCAAGATCTACATGACATTCCTAGTGCAAGACATTTAGCTAAATACAATTTATTATTGGAAAATTGATTAAACTGTTTGGATAGTTTTAGTTTAGTAATTTAGTATCGAATTATAAATTAGGTTCATATTTTGATGTTTAGAAAAGGTAATTTGTGTTATTAATTTTAAATTTAGACATAAAATATGGGTTTTTTGGAAAGTCTGGAAACAGCTTAATTTCTCAAAATGTACGTGTCTTTAGAGATATACATAAAAGTAGTTATTCACAACCATAAAATTACCACTTTTTGGTGAGTTTGACATTTTTGTCCGCCATTTTGGAATGAACTTAATTTTTTTAGAATTTCAAGAGAAAACCAACGGTGAAATTTGCACATCCATATCTTTAACTGATTAAAAATGGCGGCCAAAATAACGAAATCGTGTTTTCCGACTTTGTCCCATATTGTTGAACTA
This sequence comes from Philaenus spumarius, assembly GCA_018207615.1. Lineage (NCBI taxonomy): Eukaryota > Metazoa > Arthropoda > Insecta > Hemiptera > Aphrophoridae > Philaenus > Philaenus spumarius. The sequence continues at coordinate 86,434 of JAGFPH010003574.1, read as the reverse complement.
TTAAAAAAAAATTATTCTTTTTGGATTGAAAAACCACCTCCCCATTAAAAAAAAAATAATAATAAGTTCATTAAAAGATGGCGGACAAAAATTTCAAACTCACTAAAAAGTGGTCCTTTTATGGTTGTGCATAACTTCTTTTATTTCTAAAAATGTTTATGAAAATTTTTGAAAACTAACCCCTTTATGGCCAAAAAACCCACAAAATAAGTTATTATTATTAGATAAACGAGAGTTTTTAGAAAGATGCTGTTTTTTTACATATGGTAGAGTACATTAAAGGCTACAAAAAAGCCAAATTTTATGAAAAAAGTTAGAGCCGTTTTTTCTACAAAAAATTTTAACTTATTTTTTGGGGGTTTTTTTATAAAAAAGGGTGGTGTTTTCTAAATTTTTCAAAACCGTTTTTCGTGCATCCATACAGGCCTACTTGTCATGTCTGGTGCAAATTTGTTTGAAATCGACCGAATAGTTTTCGCTCTAGCTTTGTATGCATACAGACACACATACATACAGACAGACATTTTGTAAAAACCACTTTTTTGGTCTTAAGGGGTGCCAAAACGGATATTTTCACAAATATCTCAACATCGATTTTTTGCGATCACTATAGTATAGCGAAAAAGTAAAATCTAAAAGCACTGATAATACAGATAATTTCTAAGATACTTTAGCAATTATTTACCATCAGAAAGAGGTTGTTCAGAATAGAAGCCTTGTAAATACATCCAGATGCGTTTAATGTCCAAAGTATTCATGCATTCAATGTCTCTCATCCGATTAAAAAAATGTTTATACTCGTATATAAGATGATGCTGTGAAATTAATAGACCTGAGCAGTAAATGGATAGGTGAACATAATCTATGATCTATAATCTATCTTCTATTAATTTACGCTTTCAAGTCATTAAATAATAAAAATAGGATCTAATTTTGATCCATTAAGTCTTAAAGTAAATTTAAACGTTAATTTGTTTAAACCATATCAAACCATAGTAACATCTAGTTCCAAATAATTACGATTTAATTGGAACGTTTCTGACTGTTTGTTTTTTTAAGTTAAGGAGCAAAACTTTCTAACGTGTCAGTTTCGAGCTAAGATAGGCAAATGCTAGATATAAACTTGCATTTTATTTTTAAAACAGTCTATTTCAAATTTGTTTTGGATTTACCTTTTACATTATCACAGCAAAACTTAAAGCGGTATCGATCTTAAAACGCTGTAGCACTGTTTTCTTGGTTGGTCATGTTTTAGTGCCATATTCCTTTACTGATTTTTAAGAATAAGTAACTAATTTTTGAAACTAATAAAATGTATTTGACACTTTTACGATACTAAAGTAGTGAAGTGTGTAATTAAATTAACAATTATAATTACTTTCCGCATGTTCTTCATGTAGGTTTTGGGTTTTCAACCAAGACTTGCAACAGCTACGAAACCTGTCAGTGAAGAATTAAACTATAACTAAAACTGATGGTTCATATTACTTCACAGTAAAGCCATGCTTGAATTTCACGGTACAGATAGCGCCAATTAGGATGGCGCGCGAAGAGGGGAGTGTGCCAGTTTCCCACCACATTTCCCATCTCGCGGCGGAGTACAGTCAGAGCCGCCTGCCCTAACTAATTCATGTCAGCTATGTTGTCGTGTTGATGGCATATTAATACTTTTTGGTGGTGACTGTACTGAAGACTAACAGTCGAGTAGGAAAGGGTAAGACGTTATAGCGCATGCTCAAGTGACGCTTCACGCTGCTTGGCACTATCTGTACTCGAGCAGATTTCATCAAGACTTTATTTTAATCTACCTGTTATCTTAAACGTTCCTTTGTCCAAACGAGTTTACCATTACTAAAACTTTTATTATACCAAAACTTTATTCATAATCATTAATGTTCGTCTATTATAAAATAGTGTTGAAATATTTAAGCTAAATAAATAATGATCTGTTATTTCACACAATTGGCTACTATGGTATTGCTTACAAAAACATAATTTTTTTTCCAACTACCCAGCCAAGGTACTCACTATCCAACAGAGCGATTGAGTTGCCATAGGGACAGAATTTCACGATCAACTACATCAAATTTATATTTATAAAGTAAATTTATCACACAGAAAACTTTAGTCAAAATTTAGTATTACTTTTATTCTATCCACAATTACAATGTTGAAAATATATTTGTTGCCTTTAAGAAATATTTTATCATCTTTTATATATTTTGAACCGGTTGTAAATTTGCATAATTCGTTTTCTCATATTCAGGTCGGGGATTTTGATCGCATTATCTTTCAGTTGCGTAGGTTGAAGACTTAATCCAGAAGTAATTGGATGTTTCGTATGATAAAGCGACTATACTACTACATTTTAATCCAATAATATTGAACTCGATTGAAGGGGTAGTTGCATGATTGTATACGTTATTTTTGTTTCTAATTACACATGAAAAACATAATTACCTTTTATCGTTTTACAAAATTTAACAAATCTATTTAAATTACAAATCAGGAAGAATCTTTCCAGTGATTGTCACTATGTATTTTATTTAAGTCAGTATATACGTATACTGTTTTGTGGTTTTTGGAAGCTCAATTCAGTCTGAGATAAATCAACTATTGCATTACTTATTTCGTTTATTGAAATCAATTCATAGTGTTATCTTTATATCGATGTAATGTGTTCCCATCTACCACAAATACTAGTACAGACTGAACTTCCATTTCATAAACCATAATACAAAACAAGTAGTCAATTTATAGCGCGTGTAATTGCCATAAACTCCCTTTCTCTTAAAGTGTAATATCTCTTTTTTTTTAAATTAGCTTAACTTTAAAAGTAAAACAATTCTACTAAGAAAGAAGAAAAGAAATCAATGATTATTTATTACTATGTAACAATACAATTCAATGAAAATACCCAAGTAACATGAAAAGTCTTATTCTCGGGGCTGGTATTCGTGGGCAACGATATTCAATCAAATATTAATAATAAAACAAAAACGTTTTGAAAAGGTTCAGTTACAGTCTCGCAAGTTTTAGGTTAATGTAACGCTGAAATATTATTAGTAATATCTCACCACACTTTAGATAATCTTCAACAACTTTGTGAGATCATTTTTTCTTCTAACGAGGTTTTCTCCTTACAGGTGAATCGAGATTTTCTATTTTGGTTGGGTCATTTTTTCAGTCTGTAACATTAACGGTTTGGCTTCTCTCCACAAATTTTTTACCCTTTCTTTCTTGCGGTTTTTAGCTTTGTTGCGGGTCTTGTTTATTTCAATTGGTCAGCTGTTCCGTACGCAGGCTATTTGGAGCCGGACCTTAGTTCGTATAACATGTGTTTTTTTATTTCTATCAAACGTTTTTGACTAGTATTTATATTTGTTATTTTCAGGAGTATGTAGGCTTTATAGAAATAGCGTTAATTAATCGTTTTATGCCCATTTTCAAAAGTTATTAGTCATTTTGTTCTTGTTTCATAGTTATTCTGAACAGCTGATCCATTCCCGTATGCTCGTAGTTCGTTGATGATCCGGTAGAGCGCTCTGCATTCATCTACTTCATTAATATTTGTTTTAAATTAGGTGTTAGATTTTATAATTCTTTACAAGTTATTCCGAAGCGAATACAGATGTACTATTACAAAAGTTAGCCTATTCTTCTACATTACTGAGTAATTAATTCCTGTTGGTTTTCAGAGTACCATATTTTTAACATCCTGGCACCAAGGATGTTTTACAATTTCAAATTTCTTGTTGACAGATGTAATGAATTACATAATAATTTGAAATAAATCAATAATACACCCAATAACAAATATCAACGTCAATAAGACAAGAACAAGTTGATAAAGTAAAATGTATTTAATTTGGCACATACAAGAAAACATTGTTGAGTTTGTACAAGTTATTTACAATATTACATTATACTGTTTAATTAGTTTCATACGTTTTCCGAATAGAAGGTTTTTGAGTTAGGAAAACTATGAGATAAGAAAGGGCCTAATACAAACGTATTATAAAATGTAAATGTTTGTATTTTGTAATTCGCAATCAATCTTTTAATCGGTTTCATTTAAAGTTATAAAAACATTATTGTGAATTTTATTAAAACTTTATAAATATTTAAACCACCGATATTTACAAGAGTTTATTTTTTCAAATGCTCTGTCGTGACAAGCAATGGCGACATTTAAGAAACATTTTAGTTCGTATTTTGTAACATGTGTGCGTTATTTTGAAGGAATCAGAAAAATTAAAATTTGTTTAAACAACTAGCTTAAATGTTTACAAGAACGACTAATTTAAAATTATGATTTGTTAAAATACAATACAATACAATTTCAGTTAAATTTCACTAACAATAACACTTTTAAATAAAGACTTTGTATTTTGTCCAGCATTATTTTGAATAAAATATTGTAGATATTGTCTGTAATATGTCGCATTAAACAAAATACTATACAAATATCACAACGTATGCGAAATGCGTTGGATTGCAAGTTTAAGGAAACAGCTGCGATTTAAAATTCTCCGTTAGGAAAAAGAAATATCCTGTTCCTTTAAAACTTAATTTCGTATAAAATTGCATCTAATTTAATACAAAGTTAAGTTGTGTACATAAATAATATGTGTCTTACAATGTATTATTACCAAAAAATTTAATAATTTTAAGTAATTTCAGTGTTTTACAATAACTAAATATCGTTTTCTGCACACAAATATTGTAAAGATTCATTAATTACTATGAATTAAGTAAGATTTAATAATTCTATCAAACCTAATTGAATTAAAATATATATTCCACTATACAATCTCACATTCAGTATTACAACATATTTTATTATTCAAGTTATATTTACAAAAAATTACAATTGCACACTGCCAGAGCTTTAATTACAAATAATTTGATACGATTGCTCAACGTCTAAAAATCAGAAACAAAAATCTTAAAAACTAAAAAGGAATTTAAGAAAGTAGGAGAAACAGTGAACAACACTTTTATAAAAACTGTACAACTTCTACGAGACAAACAGGACTGGGAAAAGTTATGTTTTGAACACAATTTCAACGTCGAATCAAACAGTATGTAAAGAAACATTCATAAAGTTTTGTACCTTTGTGACATATATTGTTTCACTTTGATTAACTGTGTGCAGAAATTTTGAAATTGATAACTCGTGGAAGGAAAACCTTTGATTTTAAATCTCAATTTCTTATTAATTATAAATGATATTTTATTATAATTACGTGTTCGGACATTTGCCATCATTTGTGTGTTAAATTATCAAACACGTCGTTTCGGGAATACAAATCAATTCCCGTTCTCAAGTGACCAAAACTAACGGTACATAAACCCAGGCAACTAGGCCTATGTAAGGGTGAACAAAGTAAAACTACAAATTACTACTAACCTTAAATATCTACGTGATACATCTCAGAGGTAAGATTGAGAAGTCAAACACAACAACCACAGACAAAACACAATTCAAACACTAAGCACAGGCAAATGATGGCAAGCGTCTAGTTGACAAGTTGGAGTGAGACTGACAACTGGCCAGAGTGTTTAGGCGTGGCAGATAGGAAGGGGTAGTTCCCTATTGTTTCATATAGTTCAACTTTTTCGCACCGGAACGGGTTATAACACCACGTGTTAATGTCGGAACAAGTAATTATAATAAAATTCAACATCCATCATTAACTAACAATAACTTCAAACAGAGAATAAATTATATGTAAGAAATTATTTCCATTTAAAAATTTTCAGGAGATTTTGTCGTACAACTATTTCTTAACCAATAAAAATATAACTTTTAGGGTTCATACCTTCAAGAAAAATCAAACTTTGCAGGGTCACTTGTTTCCCCATCGGTCTGTGCATTCTCATTTCTCCTTAAAGAAACGTATTAAACTGACATTAGAAATAATTGTAAATCCCGATAACCCTTATTTATTTTTTCAATAAAGAAACTTTAAAAGTATTTCCTTGAACATTCTGTTCTACGCGGTCTCCTTCGTGTTCCTCAATGTCTAAAACAAACGGTCCCCTGTACTTCTGACCACTGCAGATAATATTTCGGAAATCATATCTAATGGTGTATTTTAAGGTCTCCTAAATTCAATCCACCTGAGATGGATCATAAAAACTTACATTACACATTACAAATTAGTATTTTGTTTGAAATAAAACCATTTCTAGTAAGTTAAAAATGTATTTGACAATCCTAATTTGTTTAAATATAACAATAACTCTATATAATTTTAATATTTAACAAAACAATAGTTTTTAACAATAAAAACCTGATTTCAATAACACATTATAGTTATATTATTGTTTTGTAAAATATTCCATTAAATCTATAAAGTTATTTACAGTAATTTAATTTTAAACCTAAAGAAATATACTTTATATATAGGTAATTATTCGACATTTCTTTATTTACAATATCCATTATTGAATGAACCAACCGCTAAACTAAGGAATGTGATAATGGCCCCTTTAAATGTTTCAAAATAACAGTTTAGAATGAGTACTCTTGTTTCGCAGCTCCGCTTGTCGAGCCTCAGGCGAGCGGTTCTTTACTGATAAATCCGTACTGAGGATAAGCTGCGAGTGGCATGAACCGTGGAGGGTCCATACTTTGTGACGGAACTATGGGGGGCTTTTTCCTCGCCGGTCGTGTGGATCCGTGGCAGCAGAATGCTAGCTTTAACTCGGAAGCCATCTCCGAACACAAAGAGGACTGTAACAGACCAATAGTATACAAAATTGCGTATAAAAGTAAAAGAGCGAACAATGTAATATATTCGTAGGTAATGATGCTAGTATAAAAGTACGAGTAAGATAACAAAATATAATTGATTATAAGTTATATTTAACTATCAGGAGTAAAAAGGCATTGTTGTGATCTTAACAATAGAAATTTAAGAATAAAAATAACAACAATAAAACACAAACTATATAAACAAAAATATTTCCCTGTGGGAATTGCAAACAAAGGTCAAATGAAAAAAAACTAAACTAACAGGAAAACTTGACAAATTAAATTAATAATGGTAGAGTCACTAATTCCCTTAAATTATGGTTGAGTGAATGCAATGATTGCACAAGAGTTTTGTCACATTACGACGCGGACAAGGAACTAAAAATAACTTTTAATTTTAATCTGATTTTTATGTTTTTGCTGTTAACAACTGTTGTAAATAGTATTAATTAATTTCGACCAATAATCTTATGTAATACCAATGAGTACAGAACTTATAGGAAGCGCAACTATTATGGAAAATAGTCAACCCGGTTGGTTGCAGCCAAATCGAGCTTAGCGTGGGAGCCGCCAGGCAGAGCTGGCTGAAAATTTGCACCCGCCTGTGACTCATCATTCCTCCGCGCCAGGTGTAACTCACTCACACCTGCTGTAGCGTACAGTGACTAGATAGAGACAGTGTGGCCAAGTGTGGTCTTGTTTCCTATTGGTCAAGATGTCGGCAGCCATGTTTTTCCTAAATTCGTATCTGTTTACATTACATTCATTCACGTTCACATATTGTAAAAGCGATTTTACCGAATTTTTAACAGATATTTGTTAGTTTTTACTTTAAAATAAACGTAATAGTTATTTTAAAGCGATTTGTGTTGAAGTATGTGATATTGCACCAAATTAATAAGGAAATGACAGCAGATTAGTCTACTCCCGCCACTCTACGGAATCGTTTCAGTTCGCATATTTCAGAAGTAGGCTAAGTAGCTCTAAGTACATACCAAAAGTCTTTTATTTACAACATTTTAAAAAGTTCATAACATAGGCTAATCCTTTTTATCAATAGAAAAGATAAATGCAATAAATATTAGTATTACTCAATTTTAAGAACTGTTTTTGGCCCAAACCTATAATTTCGTCCGTGTTAGCCCTACGTTTGTTTATAGTTTTCAAATTAAATTGGCATCGTTATTTTTCTGTACAATCTAAGACGAGAACCACATTAATAAGTAGGCCTAACTGAAATAATGAGGGAAATAATTAGTAATGAAACCTGTTTTTCGGCCTTGAATAACTTACTTGAAAATCTTGAATTGCCTAACCTCAAAATCAAAGAATTGTAATTTCGATGTTAAATTGTTGTTAGAGACATTAATTTTATTATTAGCTTTCAATTGAAATAGAAATAAATGAGTTAGTTAGGAAAGTTTTAATTGCTTCCCTTAAATTTAAAAAAAAATCTGGTGGAAATAAATAATGCATTGTAAAAATCAGAAAGTATAATTTTGAAAATATTTAATTTGTAAAATTTATTCATTGATAAAAAAGACTAATTAACAACAGGATAATAATTTTGCATTTTGATTTAGGCATATTCGTTGTTTTATTTTTCGTTTTGTTATACTTAGAATTTTTGATATTTTAATTTATTCATTAAGTTAGGAAAAATTTCAAATTTAGCTTTAAGAAAATCATTTTTAAGATTTTGCTTTTCAAACTGAATTGAAACCTAAAATCAGTAAATACAAATTTCATAATTAACTTGCCACACAACTTTAACTCTGGGGAATTTTAAGCAACAAAATTGTAGTTTAAAATTTGTGGTGCATTTGTTATATAAGTTGAGAATTAAATTGAATTAAAAAAATGTCATTATGACCAGTCAAATACTTTTTCAGATAGATACAAATTATTGAAAATTTGGTTCCTTGAAAATAATACAAAACCTTGACTTTTATTCAAATAAACCGCATAAATAATGTAATTGAACTTCAAAATGTTTTTTTAACGTAGAATTGAACAAAGAAAATAATAGTGCAACTTGTTTTGATATAGCTTTATTAGTTTGTAATTAACGTCAGTAGGCTACTCAACTATCGGCATAGGCTAGTAAAAAATGTGAGAGTAGGCTAAATCATTATTTTTTATAGGTTATTTCATTTTAAACAACTTATCTGCTTTCTAACATTTAAAACGTTGTTTACGAGGCCTTTATGAAATAAAACAAAAGGTTTTATAAATATTTTGAAAATAAATTACATTATACTTTATGGCAGATAACATTACTTTTAGGAAAAACATGGCGGCCGCTTTCATGTGGCCACACTGTCTCTATCTAGTCACTGTACTGTAGCGACGACAGTAGCGTTCTCGCTACCTAGCGGCTGCCGCACTAAGCTTGCCAGATTTAAATAAAATTAGGCTGAACCTTTAACGTGGGCGTTGCGCTTCTTATAGGTTCTGTGTTCATTATAATACTTATAAACAACAAAGTAAGAAATAACTCTTCCTGTAAATTCCAATCAAACGTTTACAAAAAAAAAAAAAATTATGTTAATTTCGTTATAAGGTTATTAAAAATCATATTAATTTGAAAAATACTTTCTATAAAATTATAGTTAAAATTTTATTAATTTACAATTAAAGACCAAAAATACTAAATATTATGTGAGTTTTATAATTATTGTGTATACTCTTGTTTATCATATAATACACGACATTTTGAAAGTACTACAAAGCCGATAAGTAGAACACAAGGACAGGACTGTTTAAACAGTTTATCTTTCTTTTTTTGTAGAAAATTTCAGTGTTTTAGTCCTTACTTCCTCATTATGTTAAGTATAACATGTAACACAAGCTAGGTTGATATTTAGTGTTTAATGCCTCAATCCACCTTATTTTAAAACTGAAATCAATTTTACTTTTTCACTATACTATAGAATAGAGAAAGTATAGTGATCGCAAACAAAATCGATGTTGAGATGTTTTTGGAAATATCCGTTTTGGGTCCCTCTGAGACCAAAGAAGTGGTTTTTACAAAATGTATGTATGTATTCAAAGCTAGAGAGAAAACCTGTCAATCGATTTCGAACAGATTTGCGCAAAACATCTCAATTAGGCCTGTATAGAAGGCTGAAAAAAGGTTTTGCTAATTTTTGAAAAATAACCCCCTTTTAAGCCAAAAAACACCCAAAAAATCAGTTTTGATTTTTTATAAAAAAACGGCTCTAACTATTTTGATACAATTTATTTTATTTGTAGCCCTTAATGTACGCTACTATATGCAAAAAACCGCATCTTTCTAAAAATTCTCGTTTAGCTAATAATAATAATAATAATAATAATAACTGATTTGGGGGGGGGGGGGCGTTGGCCAAAAAGTGGATCGTTTTTTAAAAATTTTCAAAACCTTTTTTCGTGCACCTACAATAGCTTAATTGACGTGTTTGGTGCAAATTTGTTTGAAATCTATCGAATAGTTTCCTCTCTAGCTAATAATAATAATATTTATCAGTTACTCTCCTACTTTAATGTATCCCCTCTCGTTTAATATAATTATGAAGTCACAGTGAGTCTGTTTAGTAATTTAAATATGTTTGTGAGAAAGTATGTGCCAGTTTCTTATACCGTTTATTTTGTTTTTTTATTTGAAAAATAATTAAAAGTGTTGCATAACGATTTAAAAAAAATATGAATGGAAGTATTTAATTAACATTTAAAAGAAAGAGCCAAAGAAAGAGGTTTTTTATTTATTAATATTATTTGTTTGGTAATATTACTGGTACGAATAAAACAATATATTTAAAAGTTTTGGGTGTAACTTATTAAGTTGTCATTTGATGCAAAGTTTATTAAATAGACAGTTTTCCGTTAAATTTTATGCCAACACTCTTAAACAGTACAATTGGATGAATGCATTTACAGTGAGTGTTATAGTTTATTCTTGACTTGTATAGTTTAAATTGCGTCGTTTTCATCATATGTTTTACCACTCAACTTCTCTCGCAGTATTAACCTAGTTTAATTAAACCCTTGTTTATTACAAACATTGGTTTAACCTATTTCTGCAAATTAATCCCAACTTCTTAGTGCTTCTGTGACAATAATTGTACCTCTGAAAGTCACGCGGAAACTAATCCATTCCACTTCATACACAACTTGCAATATAAAGATATTTAGAAAGCTTCTATGACATGAATTTACTTTAATTGCACTTTGCATTCAGTAACTTTCCCAACGTGAATGTATTATACAGTTTTCAGTATCTTGGTAAGCAAGGAATTGTAGGAACGTACTTAAAAAGTTGTCGATATGTCGGTGTTAAATTTGTTCAATGTTATGTTTCTTTCCTTGTAGGTTATTAGCGAATTTCCATAGGAAAAATTAACTATTGCAGTGGCAATAGTCCTAAGGTCAGGGGTAGCAAATGAGCACCGATCATGGTCCCCAGAACACGTTTTGGGATATCATTAAAAATCATATATATGTATATATTTATGTACGTATGTGTGCGCACTCTAACGGACGCACGTTACTTCCGATTTGGACCAAATTCGGTGCACACATTGGGTTTCAAAGTCGCTTGAATTGGTAGGTTAGCCAAAACGATTGACCGGAAGTAGACCAACATTTTGACAGGAAGTAACTTTATGTATATATGTGTGCGCACTCTAAAGGATAAATTTTACGTCTGATTTGGTCCAAATTTAGTACACAGGTTGGGTTTCTAAGTCGTTTGGACGAGTTCGTTAGCCAACAAAATTGACCGTAAGTAGACCACATTTTTGACCGGAATTACCATGTATATAGGTGTGCGCACTCTAACGGGCGCATTTTATGTCTGATTTGGTCGAAATTTGGTACGCAGGTTGGTGTTCTTAGACGCTTGGACGATTTCGTTAGCCAAAATAATTGACCGGAAGTAGACCAAATTTTTGACCGGAAGTAAAATTTTTTTAGATTTTTCGTACTAGAATTAAATGTTTTTGAAGTTTTCTTAAAAAAAATAGACATACGAAATAATTCTGCAAATTTTAGTTTTTTTTAATCGGCCTTATAGACAGGTTGTGGTCAACCTGTTTTTCACAAAAACAATTAAAACGTAAAATACCGTAAAAGTACCAGAATTAAATCAACGGCTTTTACCGTGGTGACCGATGGCAATATATTTGGTACATGCTGGCAGCACCTCCTTCGTGAGTAAATCAATATCCCAAATAGTTGTTTGAAACCCAAAAACATATATAAGTTTAATTTGGTAAATTCGCTCAACTCATGTCAGCGGTTCAGCTGTGTGGTCAAATTATTTATTGCTTTAGGCCTATTCATTCTTACAACACCAACAAAATATACTGAAGTTATTCGTAGTTAATTGTACTCTAATATAATGATATGTTCAGTTTAACTTGAGCTTAATTTAATTAACCTTCAGTCTCAATCAATTTAAAAAATAATAATTATTGGTAAGGTAGTACAAATAGCAAAGAATACGATAGAATATGAAACTGTAAGTCATTGTATATTTTATCTTAGTTCTAAATAACATAAATGAAGTTGCTTAGTGCTGTAAAATTAAAAGCACCAAAATTAAATATGCTATTTAATTTCTATTGTGACAGAGTATTTATAACATGTGTCTTAAAAGTACCCCCAACCCCTTTTACGTTTGTGTTTGTTAAAACTAACAAATATCCTTTATGGAACGATACTAACTTAGCCCAAAGTATCTTTTGAAGCAATCTGAAATTTTGAGTGTACCCTAAAAATGGGGGATTTTGGGGGAAACTCAAAATTTTTAAATGGGAAGTATGGTCATGTGATACTACATTTTAAAGATCTATTTAGGACTAGGAAAATGACATAAAGAAAATAAAAATCGGACTACCCAAAACAAAATGGCGGCCAAAAACGTGTTGAAATAAATCGACATAGAGTTGCTAATATCTCGAAAAGGAAGAGTTTTTAGGAAAATTTTCAGGAGACAAAAAATGTTTATTTCAAAGTGCTTCACCTAAAATATTGCTTTCAAATCGATTTCGAAAATTTTATTTTTTACAAAATTTTCTAAGATGTACGAGTCGACTTAAAATTTATGTCGATTTATGTGAACACGTTTACGGCCGCCATTTTGTTTTGAGTGGTCCGGTTTTTATTTTCTTTGTATCATTTTCCTAGTCTTAAATAGACCTTTAAAATGAGGTATCACATGACCATACTTCCCATTTAAAGATTTTGAGTTGCCCCCAAAATCCCCCATTTTTAGGGGACACTCAAAATTTCCGATTGCTTCAAAAGGTACTTTGGGCTAAGTTAGTATCGTTCCCCAAAAGGATATTTGTTTGTTTTAACAAACGCAAAAGTTAAAGGGACTGGTTAAAGACATCTGGTATGTAATGTGCTATTTAATTTCTCTTGTGACTGTATTTATACAATAATTCTTGGAGAAAGATTCTAAAGCGTATTCATTAGCAAGTAGAGTCCCCTATTCAAATCAGCAAGTGTATTACAGTATATAAGTAATATGAAACTTCATGTCTCGGTTTTCTTCTGACATTCAGTATTTATACAGAGACGGTTTAACCCGTTTGATATTTTTCTTATTTAAAATAAGTTAACAAAAAAAACTTTGTATACATCTTGAGTTGCATAACAAGACGAATATTTTGATATATCTGAACCTTTATGATTTTGGGGGGCTTGTGGGGGGCACGTGGTCAACAATTTCAAATATAAAGGTAGGTCATGTAATACACCATTGAAAAGCTTATTAAAAGAGAAACAGAATGACCCAAACTAGAGCTTAGTATCTTGCTTGGTTTCAAAGTAGTGGACAATGAAATTTCCGGAAAATTATATTTTTTTATAACACCAAATCAGGTTCTTGTGAGTAAAAAAATAATTTCAAAGTAAAAACACTGTTTCATTTAAAATCAACAGGAACACAGAAATAAAGAATTAAAATTTTATTAGGAACAATTATTTAGAGAGACAGAGTCGCAGCATATACTCTTTCCTGTTCTGTATACGATAAGTAACTAACAATCCAGATTATATAATCAAGTCCACATCAGACAAAATTATATAAAGTGCGTTATGTAATAGGGCTCATTAAATAATTAATTGTATTATGGAAGAGGATAATATGGAAACTGTGACCACGATGGATATCCAACTCAGTCCATTTGATAATATTAGTAAGAATAACATACAGAGTGTTAGAAAAATTCCGTTAAACAACATTTATTATTTTTGTTACTGAAAATAATTTAAAAAAACTTTGTATACATCTTGTGTTGCATAAGACGGCGGATTTTTTTACATATCTGAACACATATGATTTTGGAGGGCTTGAGGGGGTTAACAATTTCAAATGTACAGGTACCATGTAATACACCTTTGAAAAGCTTATTAAAAGAGAAACAGAATGGCGCAAACTAGAGCTTGGTTTCAAAATAGTGGACAATCAAAGTTCTGGAAAATTATATTCTTATCATAACATCAAAGCAGGTTATTATTTGTTAATATTAGGAATAAGTAGGTTGTAGGTTAAATGTAACACATTTTAAAATATAAACTGTAAATAAATGTACTAGTAAGTTATACTAATTTATCTGAGTTTTTATGTGCACTTTAAAAACTTTGGGGGAAAATGTAAATGGAACTGGGAATACAACCTTTGACCTTTGCTCCTGCCTTTCTCTACTGTATGCGTAACTGATGAGCACCACTTTTCATGAGCTGATAGGATAGCAATACCTCCCTCATTTTGTTCCTGATATTATTGTTGTGACAGCACTCAGTTTTGCATTTTTACAAATGAATGCAAGGTTGGAATGTATTTTCTTTACGGGCAAGAACCCGCTTTGTTGTTAGAATAAAAATATAATTTTCCACAACTTTGATTGTACATGACTTTGAAACGAAGTAAGTCATTAAGGGTCTGCTCCAGTAAACGAAAAAGCAACCGAAACGCAACCGCTTCTTACTGTATCCCTATCTAAACAGTGCAATTCTTCTTGCAGCTGAATGCTTTGACATTGCCTCATTTCAAACCATTTTATAAGTCTATCTTTTGTAATTGAGTGTTGAAAACAAAACTGAACATTCTTTATAAAATTTTGGATTCGGCTTGCAAATTATTTTTCATTATTAGTTTGTATTGTGTTAGGAAAAAAATTCAATCTTTGTACTTACAAAATGTCAATTACATAACAAATCAAAAGCATTTAAAAAAAATGTAAATTGCAAGACGGATGCGTAGTATTGTGACTGTGCTTAAAATGAGACCCTGCAAACACTTTTATGATAAAAAGTAAACGAAATAAATGGTTTGAAATTTAACATTGCTCTTATAGGATAAAAATCCAAGATGGCCTACCCCATCACTACAGCAGACCCTTAAGCTCTAGTTTGCGACATTCTGTTTTGCTTTTCATAAGTTTTTCAACTGAGTATTACATGACCTACCTTTATATTTGAAATCGTTAACCCCCTTACCCCCCAAAGCCCACCAAAATCATAGAGGGTTAGATATGTAAAATAAACGGTATCAGTTAACTGACACAAACTTTCTCCCAACTTACTGTAGTCAAAATAATAATGTTTTTAATCATTTTATTCACTACTTTTTAGAACAAAACAAAAACATAATATTCTACCTACGTCAATAGTATACAAAAATTATTGTCCCAGGCGGGATTCGATCGCGCGACCTTTGAATTACTGCCGTGCTCGCTACCGTGGTGCTACCCCGTGCGGCCGTCGCCGTGATGCTAGATTGACAACACAAACTTGTTTATTTTTAAACATTTCCCCATAATTATAAAACGCCGAAGTTTTGATAAAAGCGGGTGGTGTCATTTTGTTTGGCATCTTAAGCACTATAAATACTGAAAATTTGATCAAAATCGTTAGAGCCGTTTTTGAGAAATTTGCATTTTTGTCGTTTTTTATTTGTTTTTAGGGGTAAATTACCCTTAAATTTAAAAATTCCAAAAAATAAAAAAAAACGCCTGGAGATATTAGGGTTTAGTACCTACATACCAAATTTCATGAAAATCGGACCAATAGTGTCCTCTCTGGTCGTGTATACATACAGACAGACTGACAGACAGACACCACTCTAAAAACGCTTTTTTCGGTTCAGGGAGCACCAAAACAAAAAATTTCACTAAAAATATTTTTGGGTTCAGGGAGCACCAACACAGATAATTGCACTAAACATTTTTTGGGGGTTCTGGGAGCACCCAAAACAGATAATTCAACTGAAAATTCAAATTCGAACATTTTTACGAAAACAATACTTTCTCCATATACTAAGTATAGGGTGGAGAAAGTAAAAATGTATCCTGTTGTGCAACACGAGATATGTACAAAGTTTTGTTAACTTATTTTCAATCACAAAAACAATGAGGGGGTTAGTGGGACTTTATGAGCACTCTGTATTATAAATACAATAATATATGTTGTTTAAAAAATATGTAGAATTACACAGCCGGGTATCACAAATAGAACGTTATGTGAGAGAACTCAAGGGATGCATTTGTAACTTTTTATTAAAATCGTTACAGAAAAGTACATTTCCTTTATGTCTTGACAGAAAAAGTGTAAGTACAATATATAACTGACAGTCATTATGGAATAGGATCCGTTGTTAGTTATGAAATCCATCGTAAACATTGATTCAACGATTCAATAGCCATACAAAAGCTTTTAGTTACCAACTCCATTATTGATGTAAGTTATAAATGCTTATACGTGAAACATTTGCTAATGGATTCAACATGGCGGCTTTATAAATTAATCCCACTGTACAGACACGTGTGCCTTGGGATTGCAGACGGAAAACTAGTGCAAGCGGAAATACTACACCATATTGCGACCATGTAAAAGCATTACACATTCAAGAAATTAATAGTTAATTCAGTTTAACGATTTTCTTGAATTCAATATTTGATTCGAGTTTTTAACTGCGTAACTAGTGATTCTTAAAATTAAATTTAAAACATTTGCCATAAACATAAAATATATATATTATATAAAAGCGAAATACCACTCACTCACTTACTCACTGACTCACTCATCACAA
>JAGFPH010003574.1:47421-67121 GCA_018207615.1 Philaenus spumarius | reverse complement strand
TTTTAGGGTGGTTTGGGGGGTAAAAATGACTAAATCACGATTTCTCCGAAATTACCGAACAGATTGGAATGAAATTTGGTATTTAGCTTCCTCTAGGGTCATAGGTGCTCACTAAGAAAGGGCATGAAATATTTCGAAATTTTAAGAGGGGTTTGGGGGATCAAAGTTACTAAAATCATAATTTCAGATATTTTATTGTTATGACAATAGTGCTTTTATTATTTAAGATCTATATATATAAAAGCCAAATACCACTCACTGACTGAACACTTAAGAAGAATACAATTACGTTAAAAAGACTGAAAATACCAACCACCACGGGCAACGCCGTACGGGTCAGCTAGTCTTTTATATTTTGACATATAAATGTAATTAGATAGTAGTGAACCAAACATTGACATTAATCTGAAATAGTCGAATCCCTCCTCCACAGTAAAGTGACTGTACCTGGTTGCTATCTAACTTTTCAAGCAAATTTGAATAACTGAAATAACTTTTGAGAACAAAACTTCATTATACTTTTTTAAAAAAACTGGCAAAGTTATGAAGACAAAGGTGTTTTTATATATCATTGTCCGACATAGTGTAGGTATTTTTGTCTTTATTTTATGTTCAAATAAACCATTCACTTGCAATGGAAAAACTTTGAACAGTTTAATGCTCTGGGTACGAGAATAACTAAGCAGTTAAACCATTACTTCAAAGCATTAAGGGTTGTACATTGCAACAGAATAAATGTATCCTTTTACTTAGGCAATATTTTAAGAGTAAAGATTTATTAGGATTTTTTACTAGGACATAAATATACATGGTAAATTAAAAAAAAAAAACATAATTCATATCGTTTAGATGTAGTAACACAGAAGAATTTTAAATGATTATATGAAAATGTTAAATAGGTATAGGTTACCGGTTCTCTGTCATCCAATCGTTATTAGCGAATTTCCAAGGGAAAAATTAACTATTGCAGTGGCCCTTATGGTAAGACCCAAGGTTGGGAGTAGGAAATGAGCACCGATAATAGTCCCCAGAAAACGTTTTGGGGTGTCAAAGTCCCACTCCCTTTAACTTTTATGTTTGTTAAAACAAACAAATATCATTCGGGGAACGATACTAACTTAGCCCAAAGTGTCTTTGAAGCAATCGGAAATTTTGAGTGTCCCCTAAAAATGGGTTATTGTGGGGGCAACTTAAATTTTTTAAATGGGAATTATGTTCATGTGATACATCATTTTAAAGGTATTTTTAAGACTAGGAAATGACATAAAGAAAATAAAAATCGGACCACCCAAAACAAAATGGCGGCCCTAAACGTGTTGGAATAAATCGACATAAAGTTGTTAATTTCTCGAAAAGGAAGAATTTTTAGAAAACATTTCAAGAGACAAAAATTTTTTATTTCAAAGTGCTTGACCTAAAAATTGTTTTCAAATCGATTTCGTAAATTTTAAGTCGACTCTTACATCTAAGAAAATTTTGTAAAAAATAAAATTTATGAAATTCATTTGAAAGCAATTGTTAGGTCAAGCACTATGAAATAAACATTTTTTGTCTCGTGATTTTTTTTCTAAAAACTCTTCCTTTTCGAGATATATTATTAGCAACTTGATGTCGATTTATTTCAACACGTTTAGGGCCACCATTTTGTTTTGGGTGTTCCGATTTTTATTTTATTTATGTCATTTTCCTAGTCTTAAATAGACCTTTAAAATTATGTATCACATGACCATACTTCCCATTTAAAAAAATTTAGTTGCCCCCAAAATCCCCCATTTTTAGGGGACACTCAAAATTTCCAATTACTTCAAACGATACTTTGGGCTAAGTTAGTATCGTTCCCTAAAGGATATTTGTTTGTTGTAACAAACACAAAAGTTAAAGGGGGGGGAGTGAGACTTCTAAGACACCTGGTATATGTATATATGTGTTCGCACTTTAGCGGCCGCATTCTAAGTCCGATTTGGTTCAAATTTGGTACACATGTTGGTTGTCTACGTCGCGCAGAAATTTTTTTTTATTTAGCCAAAAAATCCAACAATCGAAAGCACGTTTTTTGACAGGAAGTAACGATTTTTTTAGATTTTTCCTAAGAGAATGAATTATTTTTTGAGTTTTTTCTACAAATATAAATGTAGGATGTTATTTTGCACATTTTGTTTTTTTTACGCGACCTTATAGCTCGCTTGGTTCACCCGAAATCGATCATACCATAGAATTACCCAGTTCAAAGCCATGTGGTGGATTCTACCATGTGGTTGGCATGCGAAGCACGCAATGCATTGTGTATTGAAGATACTCCCAATCGGGGGTTGGAGTGCGAAGCAAGCAATGCTTTGTGTATTGAAGATACTCCCAAAATGCGGAATAGCGTGAGAACCATTTTGCAGGTATTCAACATCGACGTGAATATACCTATTTCCCAAATTGTTAGTTGAAACCCTAAATCATAGGCCTATAAACTTAATTTTGTAAATTTGCTCAACTCACGTCAGCGGTTCAGCTGCGTGGTCGAATTGTTTATTTGTTGTGAGCGTGGTTTCGGGTTACAACATCATCCGGTCAAATCAATTACACGTAGGAAAACATATTATGCACTCACTAGTGAGATCTTCGTAAACCTTCTGTTACATACACAATTTAAAACACTGAACCAAAACTTTATATAAAATAATGTTTTTTTTCATTACTTGTTATTCGGAAATTTGCCATCATTTTGTGTTAGAAAAGCAATACATAACGTTGCTGGGGTGAGGGTAAGATGACTGAATTAAATGCCAGTCAGGAACAATTAGCTCTTCATTGCAAGAATATAAAAATAGTATTATTAAAAATGAAACAGAATATCAGATTCAACAAGGAAACAGGTAAAATATACAAATTTAACCTTTGTTATTACAATCAAATTCGTGAGCTTACATAATCAAATAAAAGAAATATTACTTTTAGGCCAGTCAGTAGAGGTAAATTTAGACCAAAAGTTCCAGTAATTTCCAATACGGCTGAATTTTTTTTTATAAGTACACTAAAGTATGTAGATTAACATAAAAAAAAGTTTACGAGTCTATCGATTTCCCAAAGTCGAAAAAAATCGATTATCATTTTATTTTTTGATTATCCTTAATATTTCGAGTTGGGATGAAGATAGAAGAAAATAAAAAGTACTATTGTGTAGAGGAGGCATTTTTCAACAAAAAAGGTCATATGTATTTATTTCGTCCGAGCAATGGTTTGTCTGGAAAAAAATCGATAATGCAGGTATGTATTTTGCATCAGGGGAAATCACTAAAAGGGGACATCTTATTCATATATGAAGCGTTGGCTCATTCTAAATTGGCCGAATTTTAATATATCGAATTGAAACTTGACATAGGAGTTAAAATATATATTTTAAACATTTACGCTGAGTCTCAGCTTGTTAGCTTGAAAATTATCCGATCTAGAGCCACTTGACTTATCAATATGTTTCTCGATTTTAGGAGTACCGGACCCACCAATTCATTTTAAACAGCTCCAGTTTATAAAATTTTCAAAATATCAACCTGAAAGTTTTTTTACAAGTTAAATATATAGATTCAAACAAGATCAAGGAGTATAAACCTTTTTTATTATTTACTTTTCAAAGCACAAGTAACTTAAAAAAGTCTAATTTTAGACCTTTTTAGATTATTTATCAAAACGCTTGAGTTAATCGGCTGCCGATTAGTCAATTTTTTAAATATAGTTTTTAAAATAAGTATAGAAAAAACAATTGTGTTTTTAACTTCTGTACCAATTTTTAAATCGATATGTTCAAAAATGTCGAAAATGGAGTCGTTGAATCCAAAGGTGTTATAGTTAAAACGAGATAGGTAAAACAGAAGACCATTTTCAAGCGCCTCGGTTTTAAAAATAACATGAAAAAAATCGTTCATACTTAGGCCTACTAAGAATATTTATACTGGTGTACTCAACTTGTAAAACAAATTTGATGTTGATATTCCAAAAATGGACGAAACTGGAATAGATTGAAATTAGTTCGTGAGTCCGGTACTCTTAAAATTGATAATCGAAATCGACTCCTAGATCAGGTAATTTTCAAGATAACAAGCTGAGACTCAGCATAAATGTTTAAAATATATATTTTAACTCATATGTCAAGTTTCAATTCGATATATTAAAATTCGGCCAATTTAGAATGAGTCAACGATTCATATATGAATAAGATGTCCCCTTTTAGTGATTTCCCCTGCTGCAAAATACATACCTGCATTATCGAATTTTTTCCAGACAAACCATTGCTCTGACGAAATAAATACATATGTCCTTTTTTGTTGAAAAATGCCTCCCCTACACGGTGGTATTTTTTATTTTCCTTTATCTTCATCCCAGCTCGACATATTAAGGATAATAAAAAATATAAAAAAATGATAATCGGATTTTTTTTTTCGACTTTGGGAAATCGATAGACTGGTAAACTTTTTTTTATGTTAATCTACTTACTTTAATGTACTTATAAAAAAAAAAAATCAGCCGTATTGCAAATTACTGGTAGTTGTATCCTATACCGACTGGGCTATTTGCAGACACTGGGAAAGTGAAAATGGCCTATTCCATTCAAATAATTAATTAACATTGGGTATTATTTTTGCATCATAATTATCTGTGTGGTATATTTATGATACAAAGCAGAATTTTTTCACTTCAGGAGTCTGAAGAAGAAAGACAATGGTGGAGTAAAAGCATCGATTATTTTAAAAAAACATTTGAATTTAAGTATGGTGGTGTTATTGAGAAAAAAGATTAGAATATAAAAAGTACGATACAAATGTAGCTAGATAACTTCGAGGATGAAATCAGTCCAATAAAAGTAATATTATTAAGGGGACCGAATAATAAAGTAATAAAGTGACTTGGCACAATGTAAAAGTAGTAATTATTTTACTGACTAGACATTGCTATCATTGTAGGTATTTGCTTTACCATAACTAACACAACCACTGCTTCAAACAACTGCCAGGAGTCTTTCTGGACAAAGAATCTGAGATGGTGAAATCACATAGAAAAAGGTAGAAGTGTGTAGCAACCGTCTCAATACCTTCAAAGCATATGCCTGTCGACAGTGGGAAACAGACAAGTTAGAAAGTTAAACTTATACTTTGTGAGAACTAAACTGACTTACTGCAGTAAGTTTTGGGTAGCTGATCCAAAAACTCAAATAAATGAAAATAAATTGCAAGTAATCCAATCAGCACCCTAAAGGATTCGTCTTGGTTGCTCAAAAACGACCTCCACTTCAGCCGAGGAAGTAGAATTGAACCCATCGAGTTGCTCTTCGAGAAACAGATCTGGGACAAGATCCGATCATCCAATCACTCCCTGTCAACCACCCGTTGAATTCATTAACAGATACAACAAAGCCTCAGACGTACACCAATAGAGCCCGATTACTTTGCACTATCATGCCTCCTGAGACTCTAGAAGAGATACCATCCTGTGGACAAGAGCCTCCGTGGAAGAAAGTCGGTCTCAAATTACCCACTAATACAACATAATGGTATCGTCACGAATTAATCCGTCAAGAGTCACTGGAAATTATATATAACCGATAGTTAGATTCTGTAAGATCTGTACAGATGGATCAGTGGATCTGGGACACAACCGTTCGGGAGCGAGATACTACAATCACTTCACTAAGGAAGACTATCATATCCTAGCAAATGCCGCATCCAGTACGGGTGCAGCGTTATAAGTAAACTGTCCCTACCTGCAGGGCAGAATATTCTTTATTATTACAGATTCATGAAGCGCAATATATGCCCAGAAAAAGCAAGAACCAGACTACTACTGGTTCTGAATAAAAGAAGTAGTAACTCTGCTGAACGAACTTATCACAGGTGCAGTACCAGTGGGCCCCTTCCCACTGTTGAATAGATTCAAATGATGTGGCAGACAGAATAGTCAAACAAGTAGCAACCCTCTTTCCGTAAGAAAAGTGCTGCCAATTCTGTTATAAATGGATACGACGAGACCCTGAAACATATCCTGTTTACGTGAGCCACTCCATGCTCCTCAAGACTAATCCTCCTATCGGCACTGAGAAATCCACACAAATTGAAAGATATCCTGAGACATAGACGTTTTTGGACTCTAGCAGCAGCGACGTATTGTGGTTATTGAACTATCAGAATCAAATAACCTAGGCCTCCATAACAAAAAGTAAGCAATAACTAACTCAGTACTCGGAACAAAAGTCAAACTTCGCTAAACATTTAATAAGAGGACCACTCTTATGATAACATCCACAGTAATTTAAATATTTTACATAAATGTAAAAAAGGTAACCTCCTTAACACACTCGAGCAGTTAGAAATATATAAGGCCACAAAATCATAACAAGACCATTTTTAAATGATAAAATACACCATAGTTCAAATGCCATATTCAACACAATTATATCTATACAAACATCAGTGGATCATGTTGACTCATTGAACACAAACATTATGAGTGGAGACCACCTTCTTT
The DNA here is from genome assembly GCA_018207615.1 of Philaenus spumarius. Taxonomy (NCBI): domain Eukaryota; kingdom Metazoa; phylum Arthropoda; class Insecta; order Hemiptera; family Aphrophoridae; genus Philaenus; species Philaenus spumarius. The sequence continues at coordinate 60,617 of JAGFPH010003574.1, read as the reverse complement.
AGCAGTGTGCACTTGACTTCCACAGTGAATCATGCATGGTGATCACCTTTTCTGTTAAAAACTTGTATAGCGCTTTTGTTTAGGTGTTTTTATAGTGTGTGTTGCGTGTATTTATTTATTATGACTGTGTTTGAACATCTGACGACGACATCATAGCAATCTCGAAACCGGTAATATAAAAACAAACAAACAAGGATTGTGACGGACCATATAAGGTAATAAACAAATTTTAATATCAGTACTGACGTCTTACAGCTACGGAATTATTATTAGAGGGAAAACGATATTTTTTAAGGGATAGAGTAAAATATAAAATAAGGTATATCTTACCTCCTATTTAGAGTCCATGTGGCAGAAACAGAGGCCAAATACATTCACAAAGTCAACAGTCAACAGTTTAGAATAAATACAAGCATTAGTAAATAAGGTGCGTGTTCTTATAAGATAATTTATTTTAGGCCTAAGGTCAAAGAACATTTTCGATGACTTAAAAATCAACTCAGAACATCAACTTAATTAGTCTGGGAAATTTTTAGATAATGTTTCAAAACATAAAACTTGATTCTAACAAACAATTAATTGTATTTTAAAGGAAAAACAGCCGACACTTTTTAAAGTATTTTCGAAAGTATCACGATTTTATAGTGTTAATACAAACATAAATAGTAAAGTGGCAAACCGGAAAATGTATGTGTCTGTTAATTAAACAATTTTTGCAAAAAATATTACCTTTTAAAAAGCACTTTAGTATTTAAACCAACTACATGTGATTCTTTTAAGAAATTCTATATTTACAAGAATAAAAAAAATGTATATACACATGTATATTTAACACAATTTAGTGAAAATCTAATGAAAAAGTATCCAAATATTTATTTTTTTATTACAAAACGTCTCTTTTTATCAGTAGCTTTACCTCTGGAAGAAAACTACTTTATCCCAATCAGAAGCTGCTCTAACTGGGGCCAGAGATAAGTTTTTTATATTCAATTCAAACTAACTTTGAACAACCTATATATATACACATTTGATTACGTAACGTCAAGACTACTTTACCAAAGTCAATTTTTAAACTGACAGTAGCGAAAAGACGTTATTAAGAAACAACTCTCTTTGAAAATTGAGCACAATATATATTCAACGTTAACAATGAATGTATAGCTATAATAAAGTGAAACATTTGTAATAAATATAAATTCATTTTTATGTTTCACAAAATAGAATGAATTGATTTACCTCAGACAATTATTTGTGTTAATTAAATAAAATATAAATATGTTATAAATGACAATTTAATTACTCATTACTCGCTAATATGAACATTGCTGAAATATCAAAATGTATAAAACATTATATATACATGACACATCTATTACAAAACTACCATTTTAACATTATCTTAACTAACAATTAATTATCTATATAAAATACTGAAACCAATATATTGTTTTTTGTTTACAAAAAATATATACAAATCATAAAATTGTTTGTGAAATTTATAAATTATTTAGGTTTTGTAAATATTTACACCAGAAAAATATTTCTTTACTTATAAATTTTAGTGAGAAGCTATTTGAAAACAGTATAAACAACGTAATGCCATAAGCTCTTCCTTCCAAAGAATAATCTTTATAGGTCTTTATTTAGGCTATTTATACATTTGTTTTCCTGTTACGTACGTTGTTCATTTCAGAACTGTGCAATAGTTAAAACAAAAATAAAAAATTGCAAATATAATATGGTTTTGTGGAAGGTAAAGACAGTATATCAACATACAAACAAATATATACGGTGGATACATTAAAATATAATCTGTCTTAAGTGTCGAATAGTCCGTAATCAAATTTAATTGGGCGTGTCCCCCAAATCAGGGGTGAGAGGTCAAGTAAGGGGACTGCTCACCCTCTCTTCCACAGCGACCTTCCTCGACTTCCAGACGAACTCGCACACCGCTATGACGCAAGCGACGCCCATACCGCCCATCAGTACCACAAAGACCCCACCGACGTTAGCGAGCCCCAGCTCGTTGGCGGCACTGCTACTTTTTGAAGTGTCGTCCTAAAGAGAACAAATCGGAATAGTAATTTAACACTTTATTGAATTATTGACATTATCGTTCAGACGATAGAGTACAGCTTGAACACAATTCTTGTAAATAATACTTTTATCAAATTGAATACGTTTTGATCGACAATGTTGTCACCTTCAGTTGTCATTAAATAGTTCCAATAACGAAATGAACATCGTTTGTTTAGATTATTTTATATCGTACGCCACTCAAGATGGCGACATTGTCGTTGAAACAAACTTGTGTTGTTAACCATTCGTAAGTTGTTAACTCTGTACAAGTGTAATTCTATCGAGAAATATCAACTCATAAGCGATGCTTAGTAATTATTATACTACTAGGGTATTCCAGATATTAAATTAATTTTATACTAGGGGAGACCCCTGCGTGCTCCGCACGCTTACCCCAGATGGAACCTTCTAATAATATGTTATGTTTTATTTATGATAAAAGTGTAGTATTAATAATAACCTCAAAACTGAGACGGTAAATAATGTTAAATGTTCAAATCAAATTATTTCGTATATTTTATAACAACAGTTATAATAAAGGTTAAAAGAACCAGTAAGGCTCAGGTCAAAAACCTAACCAAAAAGTTACTCACTATCAATTACCGTGTACTATCAATAAATAGGCCTTATGTCTTATTTATTTTTAATTAGGATGTAACATAGTTTTTTCATATTCCTTAACGCAAGTTTTTATTGGTCCGTGTGTGTGGAAACATGTGTTGGTTCAGTATAGGCCTAACTTAAAATATTATTTTGTACTAAAAGCTGGAAAACCGAATCAATTGTTTTATCTGTTATTTTATTCGAATCAATTGTTTTATCTGTTATTTTATTCGGGTCTTTTCTGTTATATCCCCGCATTTACAAACTATTTTCTATAAATAGAAAATAGGATTAATCGGGATAGAACTACAAATGTGAAATATAATATTTAGGCCTACTCACCATTTAAACGTATAATTGTTGGGGAAAAAAATTATATTTTTTTTTTAAACGTTAGCACTACTTTACTATTCGACTCTAGGCTAAAATATAGCAAAATAAATGCAAAAATAATAATAAAAAAAATACCTAAAAGGTTCTAACCTAACCTATTTAGTCACAGTATGTTTACCTGTATTCAACATTTAACAGTAAAATGTAAATCAATGTCGTTGTCTGAAAAAATATTAGGCTTAGAGTCGAATAGTAAAGTTACGCGTTTGCGATAACCCTTATCTAATATCAACAAAAACTTAAAACTTCCTTCCTTATATGTTATGAAATAGTTATAAAAAGTTATTTGGACATTCCCGATTAATCCTCATTCTATAGAAAATAGTTTGAGAACAGAAAATAGTTTTAGAATATAGTTTGTAAATTGCGGGGATATAACAGAAAAGACCCTTTTATTCAATTGGTTGCTATGGTAATGAATGTAAATACATTCAAGAAGTTGTTTCAACAGTCTAGGCCTAACCTAAAATTATGTTTAATTTATTATAAACACCATTATTTACATCCACGAAAGCAGCTGGATTAGTTTGTTTCTTATTATAAACAGCTGTTTTGTATAGAAATGGTCTTTAAATTCGTTCCCTGTTAATCTTGTGGGGAAAACCCGACCTTTGAGATTAGCTCACGCCATTAAGGATAAGAATTTTTGACATCTAAAACCTTATCGCAAAACTTCGAAATGAGACGAATTTTTTTGACAACTCAAACATTAAATTTGGTCCAGAAATAAGGGAGGAGTTGTGTTCACAAAAAAACTGTTTCACGTATTATATATAAGGATTTTCTTATGCTAGTTAAAAAATTAACATTTGATTAAGAGAGTGTTTTTGAAAGTGGTACATGCATAGTCTATGTTGCGTCAAAAAGCTTAATGAATAAAACATATTACAGCTGAGGTGAAGCTGCTAAAACAAATTAAAAGGAAATTCGTACGTACTAAGGAACGAAATAGGGACAAGATTAAAACAATGTTGTGAGGGTATTATATATGTGCTTTGATATTTATATACCAGGTGTTTACAATTTTTCAGAGTATTTTTATAACACTGACCTGTTTTATTTGATTTAATATATTTTTTAATATCATTTCTTAGTTCTATTTTGGTGATTACCCCATATTTAATTAATTGACACCAGGTCGGAATTTCGTAATGTACAGAGTGTTCATAAAATCAATTGAACCATATTTATTATTATTGTTACTGAAAATAAGTTAACATCACTTTTTATACATCTTGTGTTGCATAACAGGACAAATTTATACATATCTGGCCCTCTATGATTTTGGGAGGTTAACCCGGTAAGCGGGGTTTACAATTTCAAATTAATTGACCGAGCAAAGCGAAGTCTCCGTTTTAGCTCGACCGTTCGGCATTTCGTCTGTGTGTCTGTCTGTCTCACGATTACGGCCAACAGATTGTGATGATTTTTTGCATGAATGTTCCTTATTCCTAAGCCGAGCGATGTATATATACGGTTTTTTACATTTTTCATTTTTAACCCCTGAATAAAATCAAAATGGCGGCTGCACCGTTTTTCTCAGTGTAAGCATTTTTCCAAAGCGAGTTTGTGGCTTAGCCGTAAGTCGAATTTGAAAACTAATAATATTTTTCGGGTAGCAAATTTGATTTCCAACAAAATTTTATTCTTAATTTTTTTTCGTATGTCTAACGGTACGCTCAAAAAATGGTCGCAAACTTCAAATTTGTTAAAAATCGTCCAAGTTTTTGTATTTCAACTATGTTTTTATACGTTTATTCTAAACCAACTCAAAAGTGTTCCATAGCTTTTTTGTAGATAAAGATTCATAGAATTCATATATGCCAGTAAAAAAATGATTGAAGAAAAATTGACAAAGTTATTAGCTCAAGAAAAAAGAATCTTTAGGCCGACATAAAAAGCAGTAAAAAATTTTCATAAGTAAAAAAGTTTCGTAATTTAGTTCTAAATAGAACTCTATAAAAATATTTATGAATTTCAAATTTCTTATTTTGAAAACACCAGTTTTTATGTTCCTACTACAAGACTGCTAACAAAACTAGGCCTATTTTGAATAGTAATTTAGGAATATATCATTTGCCCAAAAATGACATATTATTATAAGAGAATGTAGAGAATAAATCAAAGAACTAAACTGTATACTTGTAAATTATTATTCCATAAAAGTATTTGACTTAGCTTTACTTGAATTACAAAATGAGATGAAACAAATAAAACCCCGCAGAGATAAAGAACATACAAAAAAAACCGTTGGACAGCGTGAGAAGTGTTGGTACATGGGTTGAGATCACTATCACGAAGCTTTAACATCGTTTGTTTTCATTTTTACAAATATTGAAATATGATATGGAATTGTAAATACATTGTTAAGTTTGAGTTATTTAATATGTAAATATATTTAATTCTATGTTTTCCAACAATAACGCGATATATTTTTTTTGCATTATTAATCTAAATAAAAACAATGCCCCCTAAAAAAAATATTTAGCAGTTAACGCTCAAGAAAAGAAAAAAACAAGAACTAGAAACCCCGGAATCGCGGGAATTGCAAAATAATGTTTCACTGGCTAAACCTTCTGCTTCCTTCCTTATTGGCACACTATTTTTAACCTAAGCTCAAAACCACATTTGTTATTTCAACGAGCGAGGTCTACTGTTCACAGAACTACCAGTATAAAGGTAGGTCATGTAATACACCATTGAAAAGAGAAACACAAGGGTGCAAACTAGAGCTTAATATCTTACTTCGTTTCAAAGTAACTGGCAATCAAAGGTCTGGAAAATAACATACAACCTACTTATTCGTAATATTAACAAATTAATAACCTGCTTTAATGGTATGATAACAATATCATTTTCCGGAACTTTGATTGTCCATTACTTTGAAACGAAACAAGATACTAAGCTCTAGTTAGCCCCATTCTGTTTCTCTTTTATTAATAACTTTTCAATGGTGTATTACATGACCTACCTTTATATTGGAAATTTTTACCCCCATCAAGTTCCCCAAAATTATAAAGCTTCAGATATGTCAAAAAGTATGTCCTGTTATGTTCAAAGTTTCGTTAACTAATTTTCAATAACAAAAATAATAAAGGGGGTTAAAAGGACTTCATGAACACTCTGTATTATGTTGCTATTATTATTTTGTATATTTTAGCAACAGTATTGCAGATGCTCTTCTCTTAAAGGCCACTTGTATTAATTATTGTAATGAACTTTGTACTGAGTACTTATTTCAGCGGAAATAATCTTCCTACAAAAGTATAAAAGTAAAGTATTCACAGAGGATGATCAGTTCAGGTAATGTTCAGTTTGCTTATAAGTGTAAGGTGTCTTCTAGAAATGGATTTACTATATTAATGTAGTGCAGACACCAATGTAATTTCTTGAAACCAACTTATTAGTACTAGACTTACTCTGCAAGAGCCCCCTCCTCTTTTCTCTTTCCACCATCTTGTTTTCAAGATGTGCAGTTTTCCTTCTTCCTGTAATTTTAGAATAGCTCCGCTGATTGCTGTTCTGTACGGGGAATCTGCAAGGAAAGATAGGTATACAAATATTTAATGTAAATCCGATATAGTAGTTTACAAAAGGCATTACACTAGGGGAAACCGTTGGACCCGCAACAATCCCCTTTCTACCTCTAACTCTTTATTCCTACATCAAATTTTATTTTAATAATGGCGTAGACTATAACCTTAAAACTAAAATGGTAAATAATATTAATTGACTCAATAAAATAATTGATTTTGCGATATAACATAAATGAAAGAACCAGAATGGTTTAGGCCTACTGCTAAAGGAACTCCTAACCTAAATATTAGACAGATAGATGATTTTAAAGTATGAAATAAACTGATAATAAAAATGACACTGACAAATTGTATGTATGCCCGTTTAAATGTAGTAAAGTATACATTAAATGTTTTGTAAAAACACTGAACTTAGTTGGTATTTTTTAAACTACCTCATTTTCCCCGCAAACTTCTAGTCATATACTGTAGTGTTATATGAATCACACTGGCAGTAGGAGATACATTTTCCACAGTTTTAGTTACCGGTTCAATTTTAGGTGAATGCTAATATAGGGGTGTTGTTTTGTTTCAAGTGATATAATCTACACTAATGTATGCAAGTGTATCTTGTAGTTATGTCAGATTTAATTGAAACATTACTTGGCTGTAATAACCGAGGTCGTTTAATATCGTAGGTGTGACTGCAACGTATATATCGATTTTGCACAATAAAGTCATGTATGATTAACGCTTACAGTTTTTATATTAATATTTGCAATATTTAGTAAATTTTCAATATCTATACATCAAAATAGTTTACATTTTACATTATTATGTAATGTCCATTAATAGTCTACTGAAAATATTTTTATTAACAAAATAAATGTAAAAACATTACTAATTTCCTTAACCCTGTAACTGTCAATGCTAACTTTCTGCAATGCCAAGTCATTTTGGTGCCCTTTACAAGCGTTTTTTTTGCAAATTCGCGAAATATTGTAATTATACCCCAATTCAAAAGTGTCTACTATTTTTTTGGTAGAAAACGATCAAAGAATTAATGTATGCCAGTCAAACATTTATTGATGTACAATTTTTGAACTTATTAGCTCACAAAACAAAAAATGTTCAGTAACCGAAACAAAACGTCCAACTTTAGGCCTACATTAAAAATAGTAAAACATTTATCTATTTTTTTCAAAATGTACAAATATTTTGTAATTTAGTTCTAAATATAAGTGTATAAAATTAAATATCAATTTCAATTTTCTTCTTTTTTTTAACACCAAATTTTATGTTCCTACTACATGACTCCTAACAAAATTCGGCCTATATTGAATAGTAATTTAGGATTATATGCTTTACCCAAAAGTTAAATATTATTTGTAACAAATTGTAGAGAATAAATCAAAGAATTCAACTGTATACTTGAAAATTATTATTTTATAAACTTATTTCCCTAAATTGGATCAAACAAACAAAACTCTCACTGCTATCATATCGTATACAGTTCGTGTCTGTCTGGACTGTGAGAAAAACGTGCAAAGGTCGTAACGGAAATGCGTCTATTGATTTGAACAAATGTCTGTGTTTCACGGAAATATCAGAATAGAATCCGAACACTAACTTAAGTTTCCTACTTATCGATAGAAAACATGGAGTTTTCTCTACAAATCGATATAAAGATCATTATGAAAACATAGAGATTGATTATAGAAATAGCATGTTACAAAATGTGCTTTCTCATTCGTTGAAATATGCCCAATTGCAAGGGTTTACAGAAAAGTTCACATCTAATTAAGAACCTATAAGAGTGACGAATGATTGGAAGGCAGAATTAGAAAGTAAAAATCTTGGCGAATCCAATGGTGTTCTTACCCTTTTCTTAAAATAAATCTGTCGAACGATGTTGAGCCTTAGGGAAGTGATAAGTTTGAGTCATTTAGTTGTGCTTTTTCGCACCGCCATTAACTGAAATGCATTGTTGTTTTTCTTTTACCAACTAACTTACCCCTAACTACAACTTAATTTAACATACTATTTACAACATGAAAGTAGTGTTTGCTCAACTTACTTGGTGGCATAGCAATCCCGTAACCTTTAGAGTCCAGAAGTCCTCCAACCTGCGTCAAGTCACAGTTCCTCTCTATCACGTACTCTATACTCGTCGATTCCATCAGAAACGCGTAGCTCCCTTTTCCTTTGGTCACTCGTTCTACGCCTTCAACATTCGACGCTGTGAAAACACTTGGACGGGCTGACTCCATGAAGGACCACATACGCTGGTAGGTGGAGAAGTTTGAGTCCTATGAAACCAATATAAAGGTTTGTCATTTATAGTGATTCAGTAAAGCGTAGCGGGCTATGCAGATTCAGATTCGACATGCAAAAATAAGTCGCAATTGTAGTACAGTATAACATTTTTTCTATTCCGGCTTAGTTTAGCCGTAATCCGACATTTTTTGTTTTACAAAAACTCACTGTAACTCTGGAAATAGATAAGACATCAAGTTCAAATTTGGAATAAGCATTTTATAATGTTACGATTAACAAGTGTACCAAACTCAAAGAATTTATTTTTATGGTTTCCAAAATGGCGGCCGTTACAAATTTTGAACTTGGAATATCATGAAAACCGTTTGTACAGATGTACAAGAGACAAAATATTTTCCTTTTTTAACGACTGACAAAATTATCTTTTTGTAGTTTCAGTAGGTCAAACGATAACCGAGTTATCGACAAAACAAAACATAATTTCGACTAAAAACATAATTTCTTGGTAATTGTCTACAACATCCAAAATTAGCCTAAAATCATCATTTTTACAAAATTTAATAATTTTTTTAGATATTTTTGTACAAGCTATGCAGATTCAGATTCTACATGCAAAAATAACTCAAGCATTTAGTATAACAATTTTTCAATTTCGACTTAGTTTAGCCGTAATCCGACATTTTAAATTAAAAACAAAAATTTACAACTCAAAAACCCTAGGAGATATTTTTATGAAACTTAGTATACACTTTAATTATATAAATATAAACATTCTCCAAAAGATCTTTGATCAGACTCATCAAATTTCAAAATGACGGCCATTTAAAATTTTTAAAGTCAAATTCCATGAAAACCAGCTACTAAAACAAAATTTTACTAGACACTAAATTGAAGCCCTTTCCATTTCAAATCGATGACACTTTAATTACAAAAAATAGTCAATAAATAAAAAATTGTAAGGTTATGTAAATTTAGGGCGACTTTACCATGTAAGGTTACTTGTGAGGTTATGACAAGTAAGGCCTTTTGACTTTAATTTTAATTTTGAATTAAATACTTAACTACTGAAAACATATACCTTTTCATTGGTTCTTCAACAGTCTGGGGGCGTCCACCAGATTCCCGTCAGGAATCAAAATTTCGCTAGGCTTTAGAGGTACTCCAAAGTATTAGGTATAAATAATTACAGAGACGTTTGAGTTTAGATAATATAGATATATTAATCCAAATTCTTCAAGTGTTTTAACTATCAGTGAATAAATTAATTAGTGAACAAAATGTCACTAACTCACTTCTTTCAATAATTCAAATTTTACAACAATTAGAATCCCATTACAAATAACAATCGTAGGCATTATTAAACAATAAAATATGCCCTCCACACTAACTAAACAAATACATTTTTAACAATTAAAATAATGAATTTATGTAATACATCAAATTATGATTTTTAGCGTAATTACATGTCAATAAAATATGGTTTAAATCTTTACTGTTAAATTGTGGACCATCCCCGATTGCTTAACGACTCAAGGTCTGGCCGCTAACCCTTATGGTTCAGTCCCAATAAAACTAAATACAGTACATCTTAAGCTAATGTAGATCTAAGATTAAAATGCTGATATATGATTCTTGTTTCAATTTAAATATTGTTACACCCCGAGATCTGTCTTACAATTAAAAGATATTAAAACTACTTACATTGGTATGAACATTTTTTCCTTCTCTCTTTCACTTTCACTTAATTAAATTAACTCTGATATTTTATTAACTTTGGTTGCCGCACTTTTATTACGCACTAATATACTGCCCGACACTTTCACGTTTTGGATACTTTCCAGGAATGATATTTGTTAAGTAATTATTACAGAATGTAGATCACTAGATGTTCACTTCTTGATGGATATTTTTACTAGACTTGTTTAATTAATTTATACTGAATGTAGATGATTTGATGTTTACTTCTTGATGGACATTGTGTGATAGACTACTTTTTTCACGTGTTCCTTTCCCACTTCTTTTTTGTCGCCTCTACTTGGCTCACCCCGGTTGGTCCGTTTGAATATTCATTCCTCATGATTGGCTAACGATTTTGGTAAATTTGACATTATTTTATGCGGTTACAGATTTGGCCTACGTGCGTGGAAATGCTGGCGTATACTGCCTTGAGTTTGTAACCTAATACTGGACATCCGTTTCAGGCTTCCGCTGTACGATGAAATGAATTCTAATTTAATTTGTCTTCTTTTGTAAATTTATTTCTTAATAATTATTATTTTAATATTTTTTTATAAGTTCTTATCGGTTGCTGGTATTTACCAACAACCCTGACAAAATGTATGATCATTTAAAGTTTTTCAAAAAATTTAAGAACTATGCTCAATTCTGTAATATAAAAAAACAGCTGGTGTGCTTTCTCGCTTGTTAACAGCTGGTGCACTCTACTCAGCTGATTCCGAAACGCATTGTTGTTTACTAAATGTTGTCATTAATTTTGTGCGTTAAATGTAAACAAGCTTTTAACTTAGTGGTTATTATTTTGTCTGTGTTTAATTTACATACATTTAAATATTTAAACATGTATTCTGTATTCTGTAAGTATATTAAGTGTGATCACAGTCGGTACTTGATGAAATTCCATAATAAGGTGCAAATGAAACTTAAACGAAATTTTACAAAAACAACAATATATACAGCTGTTAAGCTTTATTTGTACCTTATACTGTAAGTGGTAAAAGAAAAGAATACAAAACCTAAACACAAAAAGTGACATCTATTTTTCTGGTAACTTTGACTTCGAGACATTTTATTAATTGACATTACTTGTAATTTACCACATGATGTCTAAAATAGAGAAACGAAAATGAGGCAGCCAATCTAAAATTGTTGGAAAAGGTGCCATGCGTGCAAAAACTGTTATAAACATCTTAACCGCTTAACGGTTCCATCCGTTTTCAGTTATCGGTAAGTTTTATTCTGACTGATGATCAATAAGAAATCATTAATCGTTAAATTAATGACACTTTTCATTCTCTCAAAGATAAAAAAAATGTAATTTTTGTGATTGTAAACCTCTCGGTTGATTACGTTCCGTGTCAATGGACGAAATTGCTAACATTGCTTGACATCGTATAACTAGACTGAATCTGTAAGGTTTATATCTACCGGCACCTGGCATCCATTGCATTTTATTTAGCAAGACCTCGCAGAAGAAATATATTTGTACTAGCTGACCCGTACGGCGTTGCCCGTGGTGGTTGGTATTTTCAGTCTTTTTAACGTAATTGTATTCTTTTTAAGTGTTCAGTCAGTGAGTGGTATTTGGCTTTTATATATATATATAGATCTTAAATAATAAAAGAACTATTGTCAAAATAATAAAAGACCTGAAATTACGATTTTAGTAACTTTGATCCCCCCAAACCCCTCCTAAAATTTCGAAATTTTTCATACCCTTTCTTAGTGAGCACCTATGGCCCTAGAGGAAGCTACATACCAAATTTCATTTCAATCCGTTAGGTAGTTTTTGAGAAATCGTGATGAGTGAGTCAGTGAATGAGTGAGTGAGTGAGTGGTATTTCGCTTTTATAAATATAGATAACCGTCAACTCTATGTTAAACGACAGACTTATAAAGCTAGTAAAGTGCGCATAAAGTTGTAAAAATCGTTCTTTTCATAAACCTCGTCTTGCAAAAAATACGGCTCCGATATTGAATTAGCTTCTGATCATGGATTGATCATAATTTTACAGTTTTTTTATTAAGAAATTTGACATAATTTGTGTATAGGAAATAATAAACGAGGTTTCAAATCGGCTCTTGTTATCAAGTGAAAACCTTTCTTGAAAGACGATGTTGTCTTGGAGACCTGTCGTTTTGTACGTGTGACTGTGCCAGGTTTCTTTGGTTTCTCTCTTAATGATTTTATTTAGTTTTTAGTTTTCTTGACATACTGGTACTAGTAGTAGTGTAGCTCTGAGATTTAAAAAAAATATCTTTTAAGTTAGGGCAAAATTTTCAGACATTGTTAAAGATACAGGAGAAACACTCAAGTTGCAAACTCATGGCTTGCATTTCAGTATACATTATACGCGAGAAGATAAGGGGCGAGATAGGCAATATGGTAGCACGTAATTCAAGCGATGTTTTGTTCTCAGTTCTTCTTGACAAGCCATGATAGCTGAGTGGATAGCGTGGAATCTTCCTGATCAGAAGATACCCGGTTCGAATCTCAGCTAGACCGGGTAACTTTTCATATCTGTGGTTTGAGGGTAGGAGGGCGGAAGTAAAGCAAACGGTGGTGGCTCGCTTCCAAGCTGACGGGTTGTA
>JAGFPH010003574.1:21319-42421 GCA_018207615.1 Philaenus spumarius | reverse complement strand
TTTTTTTTATTTGTAGCCCTTAATATACCCTACCATATGCAAAAAACCGAATCTTTCCAAACATTCTCGTTTAGGTAATAATAATAACTGATTTTTGGGAGTTTTTGGCCAAAAAGGGGGTTGTTTTTCAAAATTTGTCAAAACCTTTTTTCGTGCATCTAAACAGACCTAATTGACATGTTTGGTGCAAATTTGTTCGAAATCAATCGAATAGTTTTAATAATAATGTTATAATATAGATGTGTGTTACATGCATTTGATATTTTCCATGGTGTGCCCTACTTTTGCAATTCCAAATAACCACCTTCTATGCTACTCTTGAGAGGTATAAAGTTTCAACTGGGAGAAAGTATGTGGCAGTTATCTGGTACCGTTTATTTTATCTTTTTAAGGTTGTCTATCAATTAATAGATCGATTAAAATTCTTTACTCAGCAAGAGTAATCGAAGAACATGTTTAAAATTTAGATTAGCATGTTTAATTTAGGAAATACCTTTGTATTAATAAAAGAACATAATATAATAGGAATGTAATAGGTAGAATATAAATTCAAAATTTGAGAAACAGGTGAGAACATCAGTATCTCACACAATGTTAACCCTGCAGGAGATGTTTTAAGAAATGATTGAAATTATGTTTGAAATCACAGCATTTGTGAAAAGTTTGTATTTTATTCGCCCAAAACATTTACCAGCAAAGTCAATGTACGTATTATCACAATGTAGTTTGTAATATTTCGCTTGTGCAGTGTAATGTATCTACGTATGGTGCAAATAACATGCATAAAACTAATAAGAACAACAAATATATCAAAATAAAATAAAATCAATCCACTAGAATAGATTTATGCAATTATGGATAAGGAATCATAAGGGTTGCAACAACATTTAATGGAATTGGTTTTGTGCCCAGAGTTTTATGTACTTCTTTGCACTAATTACTACTTTAAATTCTCACGGAACAAAGAACCGTTTTTCAGTTGAATTTCAATGCGAATCGTTTAGTGACTAAATACATTATTCAGTGTGTGTGTTAGCAGCTCAGTGAAATGTTAACAGGTTAATCAATAAGGTGACTTCTACCACCAGACAAAACAACATTTTAAAGAATGATCTTTAACTGATAAATTTTGAAAACACTTACACGGTTTAAAAAAAATGACTGTTGTTAAGGTAGTATTATTAGAAATAGCAAAGAATAATTTTACGATATAATATGAAACTGTATGTCATTGTTTTGTTTTCTTAGTTCAAAATAGCATAAACTGCATACTACTGTAAAATTGAAAGTTTATGTAATAATAGAATGAACTGGCAAAAAAGTTACGTAAGTGGATGGGCTGGGCCTGACAGACCCAAAAATAAAAATATCTATATAAAGTTTTTAATAATTTTTATTCATCAAAACATGGTTTTTTATCAAACGTAGGAATGTTTTTAGTAGTATAACACTATTTTAACAAAATAATGTTGCTCTCAAACAATGGTATATATAAATTAAATATTCTTGAAATGTTTAACAAAGAAATACATCGATTTCTTTAAAATTACAGCATTATGCTATGATTTTTAAATTTGCATTGGATTTGATTTTACATACTATGTGGAATTATGTTAAGGAAAAAATATTAAGCATTCAAAAAAGATGTCTTTGAAGAGATTAAAAAGTCTATGTCTATGTCAAAAAGTCACGTGAGCGGACGGGTTGGGTTTGTCAGGCCCACAAGATATTCAATCGCATGAAAACTGATGACTGAGAGTTGAGCTGACAAACATGCGAGACCTGCGCATTCTGTGGACTCTTTTAGGAAGACAAACAGAGAATTTGCGGTCTGCAACCTGTGACCTTGTGTCTAATCTAATATAAAAACGTCTGGGCCTCACAGACCGTGCCTAGGGTTAATTTCTCTGTTTTCTTGTGACATTCAATATTTATATATACAATAATAAATTCTCGAAGAAAAATTCTAAAGCGATTCGTTAGTAAGAGGTCCAATTCAAGTTATCAGGTATAATACAAACATGATTTGTTTTAGAGATGTCTTTCTCTAAAATGAGTTTATTGTTTAAAGTGTTTTGTATCCCTTATCGCCAAATAAAAACCACAGTTTAACATCTTACAATAATCCGATTTTCTATCAATCCAACTTAATCCCTGATTTTTTTCAGGATTTTCAAAAGTAGACGGAGGTTTCCGTCTATTTTTAATTTTACAAGAAACATTTGTGATTTCTCATAAAACGTCTAAAACTGATTTAAGAGTCATTGGAACTTACTTAGGCGCTATATCGGAGCCTTGCTGCATGAGAGACCCGATGGTAAACCAGAGCGAGTTGAGGAGCGAGAATTGGTTTTCCAGAACGTCCGGTTGGTCATTGCAAGGGTGCGGGTTGTCCCATTCGTACGGACTGAACCTGCGCAGGACAGACATGCCACAAAACACTACTCAAAACTACAAAAGCCACTTCTACTTGGAAATTGTCAACACATATGGGCAGCGTAATGGGTGATCCTTTGTTTAGAAAGCGAAGAGCGTCAGCATTTTTGTTTCGTTAACGACTAATATTTAAGTCTCGCTTTACAATGGCTTTTAAAGTTGTTTCTACCAGACAATGCGTGTCAAAATCATTCATTGTCATGGATTCTGTTAATATACGATGTACACTAAAAAAAAAAACAAAAAAAAAAACACATATTTATAAACAATTTCTGACCATTTTCTATCATTTAACGCGATTTAACGATGAACTTTGCTTAGACAAAAAACATTTAGTGGACTGTACAACTAATTTATTTTGATGTTTTTTTAGGACGGAGTTTAACAATTTGAAGTTGATATACTGCTTCTTTAAAAATCCAACACAATGTGATCCTATGTGCAGAACGAAAAAGAAACCATTTTAATCGATATTACGAAACAACGAGAAATAGTGTTTGTTAGTATGCAATAACTTATCCCAAAAACATATCATCTGATTTGGATGAAACTTTTACTGATGTGTTTACAATTTTTTTAGGCTATATCTAGTTACAATTCTTTGTTATTCGGTATAATTGGTCATCAGTGACTAACGCAAAACACACTTCACGTTTAGACCAGTCTTTAGTGCAAAAAAAGGCAGTTTTTGCTAAAAAAAAAATAATCAGCAAACTGATTTCGTTATGACTTGAGGAAGTATGCAGATGAAAATACCAACTTCGGAAACAATATTTTTTTACTGTAAAATTTGTAAACGACAAAACCCATAACAATTGGTAGTTTTTTGGTGTTTCGATTATATTTTGCACTGGATGAACGCTATACTTTCAATGCAAAAGTTGTAGTTAATGTTTTTTTGTTTTTTGTTTTTTAATAATGCTCCAAATTATTTAAACAGGTATTATGCAAAATGTATATATTAAACTGAGTCGACATTGTTCATGAATAATATAGATGCTGTCATTTTACACAATTCCAAAGCTTTAACTTTTAAAATGTTGACATTATAAGTTTTGAAAAAAATTTCAATTTTCCGTGTATTATTGTATTTTTTTCAGTCAATCATGCTCGATTAATACTTTAAAAGTCTTGTTTTAAAGGTTTTTTACATTTACTCTTGCATTGCAAATATAGTGTTTTGTTCAAACCAAAATATACTAATTATTCGCGGCTTTTTTCTTTAAAAAAATCCACAATAAAAAGTCATTGAATCAGAAGGTGGTAGTTTAATCTGCAAATGCTGCTAAATATTTTAGCATACAAGACTCACTATTGACTGGTCCAGTTGTCATCTTATGGTATCGACAATAGTTCATATGACATGTTTTGACTCTTACCACTTGAATAAGACGTTTGTGCATGGCATCGAGAGTCCCCGTTAAGTTAGAAATTAATAAAGCTGATACTTAGTTAATAAATTCTATGTACGTAAGTGTATATAAGTGCAAATGTATATACAACTAGTGGCCCACATCGCGAATCCTCAACACCCCAGTGTATCAGCTAAAAGTGTTAAAAATTACGAGTGTTATAAAATTTGGAATTAAAATAGTCAATAAATATATTTTTTTCAATTTTATTTCTTTACTTGAGTAAAAAAAAGAGTATCACTTGAGTATATATTCACTAAAACATTGTAGAAAACCATTAAGCTACTTGCTTTTCGTCATTTATAAATTCCAATTCCAAAAAGATGACAAAATTTTTAATACATTTTAAATTTCCGAAGTATCCATATGGAAACCATTAGTTATTAGTGTGAAAACTTGATATAATCAACATTATGGAGCCAATAGTGTTGACAGTTTCCAAGCCGAGTGTAACAGCCTGCAGACCTCGCTTACTTGGGCAGAAAGTCGCACCCTTGCTGCATCAGTGAACCGATCGCAAACCACATGCAATTGAACAGCGAGAAATGGTTTTCCAAGTGGTCCGGGTTTGGGTTGCAGGGATGAGGGTTCTGCCACTCGTACGGGGTGAATCTGAAAATCACAATCTAAACATGGATTCCTTAACACTTGAGTAAAACCATACCTTCCGTCTTCGAAGTTTTACCATTGTTATTATGAAATGTTAAATTATATTAGTATGAAATGTTGTCAAAGGCGATTTCATCTTCAAATTTTTCATCAATGTTCATGAAACTCTTCAACTGAGTTGTCCGACTTGTATAGCTTTTTTTGTGTTTGTTCGTCGTATTTTCTAGTTGCGCTTATCTTGTACCTGTTTTAATTTAACTAAATATTAGAGTGGATTTATAAAATTGTGTTAGTAATTTTAAAACGTAAGACTTAATTAAATTTCAAGTAAAAAAAACAAGAACCAATACAGGGATTAGAACCTGGGGCCTTTAGCGTTTCGTGCTAATGCTCTGCCAACCCAGCTATCCTGATATCAACAGATATTGGTCAATGTTTTCTCACTTGACCGAGCGGAATATCTACGTCACTGGAAGGGCGAGATAAACAGCGTACAGCTTACTACTAGCTTTGCCACAAACATAGCGCTTTGGTAGTAGGATGATAGCTAGTATACAGTACCATTGAAGTGTCTTTTTCAATGTAAACCCCCATTTGATTATTCCTCGTCGGAACTGATTTTGATGAAACATGTATTGCTTTACTTTACTCAGCGACACCTACGTCACAAATGCCTTCATGTCAGGTTAGCGCATGCGTTGTCACCAGCCCACCCTCTAAACTGTTCAAATTTTAACGGTTGCCTCAGCTCAAGATATTCCGCGCGCAGTATTGCGTTTTTGCGAAGTAACATTGACCTGGTTCAAATCCCAGTCTGGGTCCATGTTTTTCACTTGGAATTTAATTTAATTAACCCTCGATGTGGCAAGTTTATAGCGAAAGAATAATACAACTAATATAAATTAACAATAACAACACTGTTTGACACAATGTTCATAGACTTTTTGTATTTTTCTGATAAGAATGATCTCATAAATAGCGTTAATAATAAGATATGTTAATAAACAAACTTGAGTTACAATAGTAGCGTTATTTATGGTTTTAAATAATGTGAATTAAGTCCCAGTACGGCTAAAAAAACAGCCAGGCATATGAAACTTCGGACATGTTAATTTGCGTTAGAGAATAACTTTGTATTGTAGTCTGTGATTTCTTACTACCACGGAACGATAAAATTACGAAGATTTTGGTCCTACCAGAGACGTTTTCTACGACATCTGTGAGTGCACATATCGTGTCTACAGACAGATACACGGACACAAAATTTTACCCCCACTTTTTATGACTTTTCTCTCGACGTTTTAGTCTGTGAACACGATAAAGCAATAACAAATTTTTAGAATGTTCGCAAGATTTCAATACTTTGGCATTTTAACGCGAGCATAAGTATTTTTTTTAGAGAACAATGCCGATACCCAGACCTAAAATGTTTGACCGAGTCAGAATTTATGTTCGAAGTTGTAGAGTTGAACACACCAATGGCGTAATAATTGTAGGAGTATCAGCTGATAATTACTCGAGTTCTGTTTATAGTGTCTTCCAAATTATCTGCTACAGTTACCTGAGGTGCATTGAACTGTTATAAAATACAGCCAATATAATGTGTGGATATTCGAGAGAAATTTTTGTAATGTATTTAATAAGTCTACCTAGTCTAGACGTTGATTTAAATATATTAGGTAACACCTAACTGACATAGTGGAGAAGTAGACTACATCATATGAACTATCGGATCATTATATTTCTCCCATTCTCAACCATTCAAGGAATTAATCAATACAATTTTTACTAACATATACCTTAGTGTGGAAGTCATTTATCGTAATGAAATATTTTATTTTGTCATAAATGGTTCCAAGATTTATCTAGTATCTAAATAAATATTTTAATATCGTTATCCAATTGATTATACATTGTTAGCAATACAACTGTCATTACTGCTACGTTAGTGGTTACTATATTTAAATAAAACTTCATGACTAATAATTATGAAGAAATAATATTTCTTGTAAGTAATAATAAATGTAAAAAGCATCAGCTCTCTAGCTTTAATATTTATTGTTTTAGGGGTTGTTATCATATTTTCTCCCCCAGCAGCACGTAAACAAAATGTAAACTGGTTTTTTGTTATACGTATCTTGTAAGAAATAAACGTAAAAAATATCAGCTCTCTAGCTTTAAGGAAAGTATACAAATGTATATTTATTGTTTTTAGGGGTTTTTAACACATTTTCACCCCTTAGCATCACATAACAAAATGTAAAACTGGTTTCTATTTACATGTATCTTTTAAAAATTAATGTGAAAAATTTCAGCTTTCTAGCTTTAATAAAATCATGACAAACAATATTTATTGTTTTGGAGTTGTTTCAACCTTTAAAGGAAAAAAATTGAAAAATGTTTTCTTACTGCGTCTCTAACGCATAAGAGCAATACGTGTACCAAATTTCACGTTCCTGGTCGGTATAGTTTTGAGATTACCTATACAACAAACAATATTTATAATTTTAGTGGCTTTTTCAACTTTTAAGGGCCAAATATTTTAAAACCCTTACTTGGTTCGCCTCTATGAACATTATTTGTACAAAATTTCACGTTCCTAGGCGTTATGGTTTTTGAGATATAAAACAAACAGTTTTCTTCCTCAATGCGTTGCAGCATTGTAATGTATAACAATACAAATTCATATAATCTTGTCTCAACCGAATTTATCAGCAGCAATCCTTCCTTCTACTTGCAGAAATTGATTCTCGTCGCACCAATCTTACAACTGAAAGCTATCACCAACAAAATGTGTGTATTGAATTTATTCAAGTAGTTACTGGTTGCAGTAACTAACAATGTTTGTCGCTATAGCAACCAGCCTCGATTTGTTAACTTATTAGAATTGGTTTCCAACTACCATCGTAACTAATATAACTATGATCTATTCATAGCAAATACAAGTGGCATACAGTAGAGACGTTAAAATAAGTAAATTCAATCAGAAAATATACTTCTTCGCCATAATGATTACTTTTCAATATGTATACAACTATTTTAAACGGTTATATTAATGAAGATCATTACCTTGCAAGAATAAACAACAGGACAGACACGCCCAGGTACGCTGTAGCCATGTAGATCCAGACATCCAACGACAGTGGTGATAAAAACGAGAATAGGTTCGGAGGTTGTTTAATCGGCTTCCTGTATAATATACTTATACCTAAGAACAATCAATAAATATATATTAGTACATATGATCCAAAATAAGATTTTTGTTAGAATTAATTCGCCTAGGTGAAATCTTTATCCCACAGGTTACTTGTATAATAAACATTGTATAGTTTGTCAGATTTAGCAAGACCTCTACGATGCGCTGTCGGGAGGGAAGAATGTAGGCAAGTGGGGACGCCGTCCGCTGGAGGGGAAGGAACACCACGCTATTTACTACCACTGTTGTCGCAACAGCCTTGTGTTCTATTACTTCCAGACCGAAGTGTTACGTTCAGAGCTCGGCAATAGACTGAACCACTCTGACCCCCCACCACTCGAATTAACTCCGAGTCTACTGCGCATCTCGAGGTCACGGCTCATGCTAGAAATTCTCTACTATAGAAAATTCTACCAATATCTCCCCCTTCCTAAAGGCGTTTTGGGGAGTTCGAAATGGTAGAAGAAACGGTTGTTGTGCTTAAGTGGGCAAACGGTGGGCTTTCTCCACAAACACTAAACAGGAAAGTTGTAGCTTCAGAAAATACCTTTTATTTAGACAAAATACGATCTTTTAGGGGTTTATATTTTTTGTTATGGAAAGAAAAAGAAGGATTCAAATGCATGCTAGAAAGTTAAAATTTAGTACAAAGGCTCTTTTTAGGATAAGAAAGAAGTACACCAAAATTACACCCTTCACAAAGGGGCTTAAAAGAAAAATGGTGGTCTTTAAACAAAAAAATTGGAATAAAAAATATATCCAGGAATGAAATGGGTGAATAATTATGGGGGTTAAAATGTAAAAAAAACCGATTTTTAGAAAATACTCGCATAACGGGAAACGGGCAACGTTTCTAATAGACATCAATGTTAAAGTTTTTGCTTCCATCAATAACTTTAATTTACAGTAAGACTATGAACTTCCTCCTAAGTGCTGTAGAACTTAGTAATGTTAAAAAAATATCGCTACTTACCCCATCCTCACTATAATACATTATAGCTACATACAGGCCTAATAACTATTTAACGGAATAGTTTTATTTACACTACTAATTTTATGCTTGGAGTGTACACCAGGTGTCTTAAAAGTCCCACCCCCTATTATTTTATTTTTTTAATGGAAATAAACAGATTTGCATTGGGGATTGTTAACATGAACAAAAACGGAGTTTTTTGTTGCATCGTAATTTCAAACCCTCCCGCAAAAATGGGGTATTTTGGGGGTAGGTCGAAAATTTTTAATGAGGACCCCTATTGAGTGACACCTCATTTTAAAGGTCTTGATAAAAGAAGAAGATTGGCGCAAACCGGGTGTCTGTATGTTGGCTCTGTCCAACATATGGCCAATCAAAGTTGTAACATTTCCCCATTTAAATAACATCAAAATGTTAAAGATGATACATCTGTTATTTTTTTTACAAGGGTTTCATCCTGCAGGTCACTCAAACACTCATACTGAAACAAAGATACAGGGTGGACTCAAAGTGTTGCCTAACATTTCCCAACATTTCTGGTTTGATAAGTACTGGACTTTGGGCTGATATACCCTTGCTAATGCTTTGTTATTCATATCTGTGCAACTTTTTTTTCGACTTCTAGTTACTATATTTTATAACCTACTGGATGAAACCCTAAACAAAATAGTTGATGTATCATTTTTAACATTTTGATGTTATTTAAATCGGGAAAAATTATACTTCTGATTGGCTATTATGTTGGATAGAGACAATACACAGACCTCCGGTTTGCGCCAATCTTCTTCTTTTATCAAGGCCTTTAAAATGACGTGTCACTCAATATTGGTTCTCATTTAAAATTTTCGTCTTACCCCCAAAATACCCCATTTTTGGAGCAGGGTTTGAAATTTACGATGCACTAAAAAAACTGTATTTTTGTCCATGCTAAGAATCCCCGAAGCAAATCTGTTTATTTACTAACAAACAAACAAAAAAAATAGGGGGGGGGGGACTTTTAAGACACCTGGTATATGTGAATGCACAAGTTATTATATAGACTACGATAAAAACATATATACACACACACACACACGAACGCACGCAAGTAATAATATATATTGCAAATATATTATATGTAAATATATATATATGTATATATTTATACTAGCTGACCCGTACGGCGTTGCCCGTAGTGGTTGGTATTTTCAGTCTTTTTAACGTAATTGTATTCTTTTTAAGTGTTCAGTCAGTGAGTGGTATTTGGCTTTTATATATATAGGTCTTAAATAATAAAAGCACAATAAAAGATCTGAAATTATGATTTTAGTAACTTTGATCCCCCAAACCCCTCCTGAAATTTCGAAATTTTTCATACCCTTTCTTAGTGAGCACCTATGGCCCTAGAGGAAGCTACATACCAAATTTCATTCCAATCCGTTCGCTAGTTTTGAAGAAATCGTGATTTAATAACTTTGATCCCCCCCCCCAACCCCCCTAAAATTTTGAATTTTTTCAAACACTTTCTTAGTAAGCACCTATGACCATATAGAGGAAGCTACATACCAAATTTCATTCCAATCCGTTCGGTAGTTTTGAAGAAATCGTTTTTAAATAGCTTTGATCCCCCCAAAACCCCCCTAAAATTTCGAATTTTGTCAAACCCTTCCTTAGTGAGCACCTATGGCCCTAGAGGAAGCTACATACTAAATTTTATTTCAATCCGTTCGGTAGTTTTTGAGAAATCGTGATGAGTGAGTGAGTGAGTGAGTGGTATTTCGCTTTTATATATACACATAAAATTGTATGCACTTACCAAGGTTCATAAACGGCATTGTAAAGTCCACCGCTTGTTCCCTGTCATAAGTTATTGTAAGATCCGCTATAGCTAGGTCAGCTCTCTGAAAGAAAACACCAAGTACGTTTTAAACCCAAGGAAACTTAAGTTCGGATAGTTTTTAAGATAAATGAAACTTTAAAGCCATCTGTCTATCTTATGTCTTTCCTCTTGTTAAACTATAAATTGTCTCCCTCCTTAAAACGGCAGACATAGTGACGCGAAGAATTTATGGCATGTTTCTGAGTAAAGTGGCAGGATGTCAAAAGTAGGCTACACATTGGATAAATACATATTGAGCTTGACTTGTGAGAAGATATACTTGATAGAATAAACTTGGAACACAAAATCTCACAACTAATACGTTTATTAATTCAAATTAGTTTCAACGACAAAGTCGCCATCTTCAGTGATGCACGAGCTATAATAGTCAAACTATAACTGACTATTGTAGTTTGACAGTTATAACTATAACTGACAGTTATAGTTTTACTATTGTAGCTCGTGCATCACTGAAGATGGCGACTTTGTCGTTGAAACGCGTTTGAGTTATTAAATGTATTAGTTGTGAGATTTTGTGTTCTAAGTTTATTCTAACAAGTTTCACACTGGATACGAATTGTAAAAAGTTTAAATATTTTCAACATTTTAAGTATTTTTTTCCAAAATTGGAAAATTGCTAAATGTTTTGTAATTTTTTAGTTATTTCGTTAAATTTAAATCAAAATATTATCTATTCACATTTATCATTTTTGATATTTGGCTTAAATACTAAAGTACCTGATAGTTAAATAATTTTATAATCAGTAAATTTAACAGTCGGTTCGAAGTTTAATATAGTCAATAGTTTTTGTTACATTAGGAACAACAAAAGTCAATATTCTTTTATAACTTTTCAGGAATTAATTTAGCATATTTTATATAATTATAAGATCAGTTTTTACTTCATAATTCTCTAAAGTATGTCCTTAACAATCTACTCAAAATAATTAACTTCTATAAAGCAAGGAACGCTTCTGAAACTGTCCTCCATTTGTGTGTTTTTGCAACACTTTTTAAATTTGAATTTCACGTTTGTGGTACCAAGTCACTATTATACTTAATAATGTTATTACCTCAATAAGGTCCGTCACGGGACTTCTTGTCGCATCATTTAAGACGACATGTTTCGGAGTCGAAACTCCATCTTCAGGTCTTAATCACTCCGAAGATATCGCAGCACTTTAAAGTAAATAGGACTTACATATATACACAACACCAACATAAACACAAAATCGCGCGAGTTATTTCATGGACTACGGTAAACCGCGAACCTGGTGAAATTACTTGCGCGATTTTGTGTTTAGTTAGTGGTGTGTATATGTGTATGTCCTATTTAATTTAATGTGCGATGATCTCTTCGGAGTGACTAAAACCTGAAGATGGAGTTTCGGCTTCGAAACACGTCGTACTAATTGATACGGCAAGAAGTCACGTGACGGACCTTATTAGGTAATATTATTATTAATTTTTTAACGTACATTCTTTATTCTTGCTTGACCGTCTTGCTCAACCTTCTAGAAATCTCCTAGCTGTTCTATATGCTCTCTGATGATTCCAATTTATAAAGTTAACCGATAAGGAGAGTGTGAAAAATGCACTTCTAAATTTTTTTCTTAAAATACAGATCTGTAGAAACCTGAAAAGTAATTTCCACAATCTTTTATTTCTAATCGAGTGCGGCAATGTATACCTGGTCTCTTAGCAACAAAGCAGCATAATCGTTAACATTAAATATTTAAATTTGTTGGTGTTAAACACTCTTTATTCTTTTTGTAAGATTTAATTATTAACAATAGAAAAAATATCGATATCGTTGTTGAAATGTATTTATATTTAATTCCATGTAGTTGTAAATATAGGCCTAAGGTAAAGAAGTGCAACTTTGTTCGAAAATTGTTAACAAAGCTTGTTAGTTTATTAATTGTATATTCTACCGACAGTTTTCATTGACCGCTAAATAGCAATAGCTATTAATATGAGTAAAGTATGTAGTTTTTTTAATCCGAGATTTGAGTGGGAAGATACTGGGGATTGTCAGAGCATAGCAACAGCACTAGAGAAAATGTAGTTTTTAAGGGGCAAGTCACTTACCTATTATTCCTACAACTCTATTTGGGGTTTGTCCTCTTTTATAATTAGCCATACATATGTTTGTCACTGCTAAGAGTATACGGCGGGTGGGCTGGGATCGAGGTGGGGGTACCTTTCTAAAAACATCCGCCGCGCCGTAGTGCCGTGACTCACTCAAGCCATTTCCCTTCGTTTGCCCGATACACTGGTAGAATGTCAGCAGGACGGCTAGTACACTGGTTGCCGCGCGCGCAGCTAGCTTGGGCCTACTGTACTCCATATTCTCACAATGACACCCCTCAAACTTCCACATGCTGTCATAAACTCTTCCAAGGTCTCCTATCTATTTAAAGTCTACATGACTTTCTTTAGAACCCCTCTTATCTTTCATCCTTTCCACTTTCCTACCTCTATGTTAGTCACTAAGTTAAGTTCTTTATACAAATTGACCAGTTAAAAGTTAATCCTAAACTTCCAAACACCGTATTTTCAAAAATAAGGTAAGTCACTAAGCACCCAAGTGTAGAAAACATTAATCTAAATACTTGTTTAACTCAGCTGAATTTCATACGAAAAATCCACATTTGACTTTATTATTACGTACAAAATACACATTTTTGGAATAAGGGTCGTTTGATGATTAATTTTTAAAACGGGCTTTAAAGAAGCAAATTAACTACGGTTCCTTAATGTATCTAGGGTTTTGGAGGCGTGTAGATAGTTAATAGCGGAAAATATGACATTTCAAACTCAAAATGCACTAAAAATCTTGTCATCGTTTTAAAAATACGATAGTAAACATCAAAAAATAATTGCATTACATAATTTATTTGAGTGGGTAAAAATCTGATGAAGTTACTAAGTAATTGAAAAAAAAAAATATTTTATAACATTTAATTGTATGGTTAAGTACGTATTCTTATTAATATAGGAGAGACCAAACAAACTGGTTAAGGCGAACTTAGTTTACAATCCCTTTAAACTCAACCAACCATATTATTGAAAAATCTATACTTGTATTCAGTAAGATACTTCGTAATCAATACCAAATGCTTGACAATTTCATTTAAAATGTTTGCAAACTAACGGCACGAAAAAAGATTTTGAAAAACAACCCCCTTTATGGCCAAAAACCCCCAAAAATCAGTTATTATTATTATTTTCTAAACGAGAATTTATAGAAAGATGCAGTTTTTTGCGTATGGTAGGGTACATTAAAGGCTACAAATAAGCCAAATTTTATCAAAATCGTTAAAGCGGTTTTTTATTAAAAAAATAATAACTGATTTTTTGGGGGTTGTTTTTGCCAAAAAGGGGGTTGTTTTTCAAAACTTTTCAAAATATTTTTTCATGCCGTTTATTTTACATATTTTAAGGAAATAAATCAAAATATTTTTAGTTTGCAAACATTTTTAATGAAATTGTCAAGCATTTGGTAGGCCTATTGATTACTACGAAGTATACAGGCCTACTTGACACGTCTGGTGCAAATTTGTTTGAAATCGATCGAATAGTTTTCGCTCTAGCTTTGTATACATACAGACATACATACATACATACAGACAGACAGACGTTTTGTAAAAAAAAACACTTTTTTGGACTCAGTGGGTCCCAGAACGGATATTTCCACAAAAATCTCAACATCGATTTTTTTTGCGATCACTTCACTTTCCCTATACTATAGTATAGTGAGAAAGTATAAATCGGTTTTAAAAACTCTACTTAGTTACTGAAAAGTTTCTGATTGTAAATACCTGATCCAACAGTTCCTTCATCATCCCATCCCACTCCTTCGTCTCTCTGTTCAAGGACCCATATCTGTTGTCAGGCACAAGACGGAACGTATAGTTAAAACCGAGTATTTTAGAGATCTCGTGGATCAAGTCGAGACTGTAGCCTTCGAACTGTGAGTTGCCGGTTAGCTTCTCGCTCGAATCTTTCCTCATACAATACGGTGAACTCTAAAAGTTTTAAACATATGAGTTAAATGTATTGCTGTATGCCGGGTAAATGGAGTAAAAGAGCTATCACAGTAAGTTAAAGTCACACACAATTTAATATTAAAAGTTCACAGTTTAAAGTTTAATTCAATTTACAAATTTCAGTTTTGTTTTGCTAGATTATGGATTACTTAATAAAACATAAACATGTATTGTGCTGTGTTATAGTTAAATTTGCAACAGCTTTTAATATATATATATATATATATATATACAGCTTTATATATATATATATATATATTGAACAATAAAACTTAAAAGGGAAATATGATACAATAATAAATAAATCCAAATAAATAACTAATGAGCTTGACTTGTTAGAAAGTAACTAGATAAAATAAAACATGAACACAAAATCTCACAATAAATACGTTTACTAACCTCAAACGCGTTTCAACGACAATGTCGCCATCCTCAGTGATGCACGGGCTACTACCAAACTATAACTAATCTAACAGTGTGACAACGCAACCAATGAATACAGAAACTATATATGAAAGCAAATAAAATTTGCTTTCACCACGTATTTTGTCACAATTATTTATGGTACACTATGTTTTAAGAAATCAAACACCAACATATGAGTAAATTTCTTTAATAACTAAAATTTAAATGGCTCATCTGATTTCTTATAAAATTTAATTCCGATAAGGATTATAACTTCAATTTTCTGTAAAGTAGCATACACCATTACATTCAAACTATATTTCCATCAAAGAATACATTCTTTTATGTTATAAGGTATACACTTCTATTAAGAATTAAATGATAAAACCTTTGAATATTTTGAAAACAAATTTCAAAAAATGTTTACTACTTTTTACGTAGGCCTAAGCCTAAAGTTGAACTTGTTTCTTCTGTTACTGAACATTTTTTGTTTCTTTAGCTAATAAATTTGAAAATTTTCCATCAATAAATTTTTTACCGGCACATATAAATTCTATTCTTTGTCATAATATAGAGAGCTATAGTACAGTATTATTTGTCGTTTTCTATACAGAATAATAAAGTAAAGTTAATACACTTAAATGTCATTTTATATAGTTTGCTATGCCATATTTATGTTGTCATTGTTATTTTTCTTTCCGTAATTATGTGTTACTTTGTCATACTATAAAGATCTACAGTATTATTTGTTGATTTCTATACAGAATAATAACGTAAAGAAAATACACTTAAATGTCATTTTATATAGTGCGCTAAGCCATGTTGATTGAATAATAAACAATGTTTAGATTAAAATAAATATTAGTATCATACAACATTCTAAATCATTTTACCTTTAATCTTCGAGTGATTTATGAAAATCAAACTTTTTACTAACGGGGAAAAGCAGTTAAAATGTATTACTAAAGCTATGTAAGTAATTCAAAACCCGAGACAATAAATCGTCTGATAGTAGGCCTACGCTATAACGAGACGGTAGCCGTGTGCCGTGGGAATATAGCGAGATTCTGGCGCGTACTTAATCGTATCTTTAACCTGCTGTAAAAACCAAACCACTTGAGCTAATTTTTTGAAAAAATATGTTTCATAAAATTTAACTTATTGGCTCAAACTTTTACCCTTACACTTCGTCTCTGACCAAAAAACAAAAAAGTTTCTCACAGAACAACTTTTTCGTGTCACAATTTAAATTTCCATATTAAATCTTAGCTTCTGAAATTTATGTATACCTTTAAAGGTTTTTTATAATTAATAATTTGTATAAAAATATCATCCCACACTAATATTCTGTCAGTGTGTAAAATTTCAAAGAAATTGGTGTGTTGCAAGTGTTCAAAACAACAGTGTATTTGAAACACGAGCATCACAATTTTAGCATCATCTCCGAGCCGTTTTGGCTTTCTAGACCTTCCCAAGATGGTTTAGGCGCACTTCATTATTAATTTCATACTGTATACAAGCGATGGGACAGTCTATTTTATTCTGTGGTCGCTGGTGCGATGGCAAGGGGTTGGAGGGGAGTGTGCTACACTGGCGCCGACAGCCTGCGCCTCGTTGCGGCCGCCGTGTTAAGCTTGTTTTGGCGCGAATAAAATCGGCTGACTATTCTCCATATACATTGCGCTTCTAATAGTTTCTGTATTCATTGTATATACCTAACTAGAAGGGGCGTGTCATGAACCTAAGCTAAGGCGTTAACCACCGTCTATCGTTAATCAAATAGCTTAACAATAACAACATAATTTAAATAAAATTACTAAACTTATATTAATATATATAAAAAACATAGGATTATTACATCAATAAAGAATTCTGTAAAGGACCTAATTCATTATTCACAATTAGTTTACGCTATTTGTTAATGCAAAAAGTTTCCCAAGCGTCCAATTTGTTGGGTTTAGTTACACTTTTCAACAGTTTAGAATTTTCTATTTAAAAATGATGATTTTCATCTAAACAATGCTTGTATTTTATCTAAATAGATCTAAGTTTCACTTATAAGTCTAGAGTTCCATATCGTTAGCCTTTTTAAACAAAAAGTTAAGTCTAGAACTTAACCAAAATATTTGTATTAGCATGAAGAAGAACTACCAGAATATAAAAATAAGAGATCACACAAATACGTTAGATATAAACAAATAAACCTATCTGTACTAATTAAAAAGAGGTAAAATTTGATTGTGTGTATCTAGGGGGAACTATTGAACCGATTGACAAAATAGTTTTAGTAATAAAAAGCTACTCTATCCCAGCATAATTCTATAACTCATTTTGATAAAAAAAAAACATTTTTTATTTAAATATTTGTAATTTGGTCGGGAAAAATCTTATTTTAGGCCCAAACTGATGGACCAACGCATGTATTTAAATGATTGCCATAGCAATCAATTGAATAAAATAACAGATAAAACAGCTGTTTTCTCCAATATTTCCTTTAGCAGCTGATTTCTATCTTTGAAGCAATTATTTGCATTTCTAACCGTTAGGTTAGGTTTTTATTAAAGTGTAGACCTGAGCCTTGCTGGTTCGTTTAACCTTTATTATAAACGCTGTTATAAAATGTGCGAAATAATTTGATTTGAACATTTAAAATTATTTACAATCTTAGCTTTGGGGTAAATTTTAAATCCTATGAATTAATTTTATTAATAATACATATTTATTATGAAGAAAACATAATATGAAGGTTCCAACGGGTTTGGCATGCGGAGCACGCAGGGGTTTCCCCTACGTCCTAATTAAAATTAAGTTGCTGGAGGAGTCAAAGTGAAAAAAGGCTGATAAAATTAGGTCGTCGAAACGAGGTTTTCTTATTCATATATTGTCTTATCCAGTATCTAGTATTATTGACAAAGCTAATCTTACTTTGTGGGTTCCATTTTATTTTCCAAAGTTAACTATTAGTTCTAAGTGCTTCCATGAAATTATTAATTTGTAAAATTGAACCATACTTGTAATTAAAGGAAACCGGCATTTAATCTCTGTCTACTAATCTGAACTGAGGGACACGGCCCCTCCATAAACCTCCTCCTTACATAAACTTCTGACTAATATTTAACAGTTTAAAAATAACCATAAAATTGTCCGGACTGTAATCCTCTTATGTTCTTGCTGTAAGATGTGATAATTATCGTATGAAATCTGTAAGATTTACAATTACTTTTATTGAGAACAGTTTCGTCAAAGTAAACCATAACGAAGCCTTTTCCATAACTGTTTTAGTGTAAAACTTACTCACTACATAGCATCATTTGGGATGGTAAAATACTAAATACCAATTAGGCAAATTAACTGATAATGTCTATACTTAAAATAACTGGAACGGTTCTAGTTATTTTACTAAATTTACGAATTTTTATTTTAAAGGTATTTATCATTTTTATAAAAACCTCATAATTAGGAAACTTTGCAACGGTTCTAGTTATTTTACTAAATTACGAATTCCAATATTAAAGATATTTATCATTTTTATAAAAACCTCATAATTAGGAAACTTTGCAACAGTTCTAGTTATTTTACTAAATTACGAATTCCTATATTAAAAATATTTATCATTTTTATAAAAACCTCATAATTAGGAAACTTTGCAACGGTTCTAGTTATTTTACTAAATTACGAATTCCTATATTAAAGATATTTATCATTTTTATAAAAACCTCATAATTAGGAAACTTTGCAACGGTTCTAGTTATTTTACTAAATTACGAATTCCTATATTAAAGATATTTATCAGTTTTATAAAAACCTCATAATTAGGAAACTTTGAATATTAAAATTTTACTGTAATTGCAACCAACTTAGTTTCAAAGTTAAGATTATAAATTCGCCGTTTTCCTAACTCGTCTACACCACCCACCAGTATGGTAGTGACGATGAAGGTTTTGTTCTGCAGACTCTCAACTATCTGTGTGTACACTTCACCATAAGTTCTGGTAAAGTTGACTCCTTCGGTCGAGTTCCAAGTTCCTATCTTGACTAAGCCTTCCTTGTTTAGTTCCACGATATCAAGCACAAAGTTGGAACGGAATCCTTGGTTGTCAAACTTTATTACGCCAGTCAGTCCTCGCATCTCGACCTTAAATAAAATTGACTTAGTTGACTAAACATTCTTGCACAGTTCACACTAATAAATTAAATAATTGCTTAGTTAGTTACTCAAACATATTATTGAAGTATAAACTAGCCTTGAAAAACTGTGTGTATTTAAATATACACATTATGAACTATAAAAAATGAAGATTAAATTGTTAAGATGAATGACTTTAGATCAATAATTATTAAAACTGATATTTCTATTAGTAATAATTTCTACAAGTAATCGATTACTAATTAGTGATGTAAGTCAATTTAAGTAAAATCTGTGGCAACAATTAAAAATTTATTAAAACTTACAAATAGAGGTTAAAATAAACCATAGGCCTACCACATAACTGCCACATACTTTCGCAAAGTTGAAACTTTATACGTTCCCGAGAGTAGGGTAGGGGGTGGGACAGTAGGACATTGCAAAAGTAGGACATTCCATGGAAAATATTTTAGAGGAGAGTAACTAATAAATATTATTATTAAAACTATTCGATCGATTTCGAACAAATTTGCACCAAACATGTCAATTAGGCCTGTATAGATGCACGAAAAAAGGTTTTGAACAATTTTGAAAAACAACCCCCTTTTTGGCCAAAACCCCCCAAAAATCAGTTATTAGTATTATTACCTAAATGAGAATTTTTAGAAAGTTGCAGTTTTTTGCACATGGTAAGGTACATTAAGCGCTACAAATAAGCCAAATGTTATCAAAATCGTTAGAGCCGTTTTTGAGAAATTTTTATTTTTCTGGTTTTTTGGCCATTTTTTGAGGATAAAACCCCTAAAAAATAAAAAATTAGAAAAAATAAAAAACGCCTTTAGATATTCTAGAACTACACCTACATACCAAATGTCATCGAAATCGGACCGTTCGTATGGTCTCCAGCTCTGTACGAATCCTAACAGACACACGCACGGACATCACCAGAAAAACACTTTTTTGGGTTCAGGGAGCACCGAAACAAATAATTCCACTAAAAATATTTTTGGGTTCAGGTAGCACCACACAGATAATTTCACTAAACAATGTTTTGGGGTTCAGGTAGCACCAAAACGTATACCTAATTCCACTAAAAAACCAAATTCGGAAATTTGGACGAAAACAATACTTTCTCCATATACGACGTATAGGGTTGAGAAAGTAAAAGGGAAAACAATTTGTGACGATATTTGTGGAAACCCTCCTCCTCTGCTTTTTACAATCCATGCATTGATTTTTAGTAAAATAGTATTTACATGTGTTCATGAAGATTTATTTGAACTCGTCCAGCATATCAAATAATTTTGACTTGACCATAACAATAAAGGCATACTTAACCGAATAACACATAACCCACTGGTAGAGATGTAATTTTAAAAAGTGCGAAGCGAAAGTCATCTCTGTTTTAAACGTTCTTTATGTCTTTCAATTTACGTCTGTACTTCATATTATTCTTACGAAAAGAAACTAGTATACTTGAAATAGTTTAACTACCTATCCTTTTAGTTTTTGTAAGAACCTAATCAACCCCTACAAAAGCTTGTGTTCGTTCGTACGTGAGTAACAATATAATATAACAGCTGAAATCACCCATCATCTGTAATACTTAAACAAAACCTAGGGCAGATTATACTTTGGGGTTATGTTTACAACTTCAATCGATATAAATCTTGTGAAAATATGATTCAACTTTCTTAAAATATGAGTTAAAGAACTGAAGTAGGCTAGTATACGTTATAATACTCGCTTTAAGGTTATAAAATTAATATGAATACAACCTTTTATTATCAATATATTTATTTATTTATACAAGTTTAAAGAAGATACCAATTCGTTTAACTTCGGAAACATTCGTACATATTCGTATAATTTATAAACATATTTGATTATTAATTTCTTCATTATCGTACTAATAACTTCTAAATCATTGCATTTGATCTATCAATATTGTTAAAGATAAATCCTATAAATAATTGCAGAAAACAGCAAGCACAGCTCTTAAAGAGTTAGATAATTGGTTTCTTAATAATAAATT
>JAGFPH010003574.1:0-16319 GCA_018207615.1 Philaenus spumarius | reverse complement strand
GCACCACACTGTTTTTACTTTCTCACTATAGTATAGTATAGAGAAAGTATAGTGATCTCAAAAAAAAATCGATGTTGAGATTTTTGTGGAAATATCCGTTTTGGGACCCCCTGAGTCCAAAAAGGTGGTTTTTACAAAATGTCTGTCTGAATGTCTGTATTTATACAAAGCTAGAGCGAAAACTATTCGATCGATTTCAAACAAATTTGCAACAGACATGTCAAGTAGACCTGTATAGATGCACGAAAAACTGTTTTAATATTTTTCGAAAAACAACTCCCTTTTTGGCAAAAATAAACCTCAAAAAATCAGTTATTATGTTTTTATAAAAAAAAACGGCTCTAACTATTTTGAGAGAGACAAAATAGTAGGGTTATGGTTTTTTTTTTGCTTAGCATGAAAGGCTTATTTTTACTAGAGGGGCCCCTGAGTGCTTCGCACGAAAGGCAATTTTTACTAGATTGTCCCCTGCTTGCTTAGCACGAAACGCATATATATACTTTCTTTCTCCTTTTTTAATAAATTTGTAGATCAAACATAACCTCAAAGCTAAGAAGTAACTACGAAAAAAACGTCCAAAAAACTAAAGACAACTTAAACAAAACAATGTTAGGTTTACGAAAGTGTAATTGAGCCAAACTGTTTTGCAACCGCCATATAATACAACCCTTTACACTGTTCTCTGGCAGAACAATAAAATGTAAAACATAGTTTACTGACAAAGAAGGAACAACTTGAAGCCTATATCTTACAACCAATTTTACAAATTTGTTTCTACAGTTTGAATTTATTCTTTTAAATCTTTATAAAATTCGAACTA
Organism: Philaenus spumarius; assembly: GCA_018207615.1. Taxonomy (NCBI): domain Eukaryota; kingdom Metazoa; phylum Arthropoda; class Insecta; order Hemiptera; family Aphrophoridae; genus Philaenus; species Philaenus spumarius. The sequence continues at coordinate 15,499 of JAGFPH010003574.1, read as the reverse complement.
AAGTTGAACGATTTTTATTCGTTATCCCACATAGTTCCTGTTTTAATGTGATTTATTCGTCACTTTTTTACTGGAAAACCTCTTTACACAAATAGTTAAATCTAAGACTTCTGCATACACACATAAACATTTTAAATAAATATATCGATTGAATCATACATGTTTATATTAAATATTATTAACTTCCTTAATATCGCAAAAGTTTTATTGTTTCGTTCACTTACGATTTTCATATAGTTGATGAGACTGTATCCGTGAGGCCAAGTGTCAAGGTTGTCACAACTTAAAGGCTTTATCTCAATACTTTGGCTGCTGTCAAGATCGTGAAGTGCTTTGGCAAACAAATGGACTGCGTCGTACATGAGAGCTGTTTCTGTCTAAATACACCGTACAAATACAAATTACCCTTTTTTTAAAAGGAAAACGAACAAACATATAACTGTAGTACTATATACAGGGTGTCCCCGAACTCTCTGGACCCTTTTTATGGATATGTTCCTGGGATCGAGACAAACATATTTCACAATATAAACATGGGTCTATGGGGCTTATTTTTTCGTCTGTCTGTCTGTATGTCTTTTTTACAAAATATTTAATATTTTGTAAAAAGTAGAAAAGATATTGAGCTCAAACTTTGTACACCTATTTGTTGCGTAACCTTTTATCACTGTACGAAAAATTAGAACATTATTTTAAATATTTTCAAAATGACGGCTGTTTATAATTTTTAATGTCAAATATCTCAAAAACCGCAAACTTTACAAAAAAATTACAAGAGACAAAAATGTTTACCTTTTTAATGACAAAAACAATGGTTTTTTTATTTTGTGTTATGAATATATGAACTTTTTTCATTATTTTTTACTAGTAGAATCAGCTCAATAAGTGCTCGGAACATAATGTAAATAACTGATTATTTTAGCTCATAATAACTCTAAAATATTTTGTTTTTAGAGTAATTCTGGGTAATGTTGACAACTACCAAGAAATACACTTCCTTTTGTTTGACAAAATATCTGTTATACTTTGAGCTACAGACAGAATAAAAAAACCATTGTGTTTGTCATTAAAAAATTAAACGTTTTTGTCTCTTGTAATTTTTTTTTAAAGTTAGCGGTTTTTGAGATGTTTGACATTAAAAATTATAAACAGCCGCCATTTTGAAAATATTTAAAATAATGTTCTAATTTTTTGTACAGTGATAAAAGGTTACGCAACAAATAGGTATACAAAGTTTGAGCTCAATATCTTTTCTACTTTTACAAAATATTAAATATTTTGTAAAAAACACATTCAGATTGACAGACGAAAAAATAAGCCCCCATGTTTATATTGTGAAATATGTTTTTCTCGATCCCAGGAACATATCCACAAAAGGGGTCCAGAGAGTTCGGGGACACCCTGTATAATTCATGTTTATCTACTAAGCAATACAAAAAAAAAAAACATTAACATAGTCGGCACGACCATCAGACAGAACTAAGTAAAATTATTAGAAATATATTTAAAAAAAATTATATCTTTTATTTGAGCATTTTCGAACGTAAACAATAAAATTACGTTTATTAGTTTATTGTCGTTCAGTAAAGAAATGTATAACAAATTTAGACGTTTCAGAGACGATACAGAATTTTAAAAATGAGGAAGCCAACTGTTTGTCAGTTCATAAAGAAAGTGGTTAAACATTATGGAAAATTAATCGAGCTACACGTGACTCACATTCTTGCTGTCATTTAATATCGGGGTGAAAAAATTTAAAAATATAATGATAAATAATTGAACAATTTTAATTATTGAAATTTTAAAACTACTGAAAATACACAGACATATATATTTACCTTAATAAAAGTTAGATTCTCTCTCTGTCCATGAAAGCAAAAAAAAAAAAAGAAGAAGATATATGAATTATTCATACGACCTGGAAATAAGTTACAAATTAGATTTTACAAAGTTATTTTGCATTATTTTTCTTGAAAAAATGTTTTATTAAAATTTTGAGGTATTAACCTATACTAGCTCAATATAAATTACAATTACATATTATAAATTCGTAGTTTTTTACTCTATCAAATAACTTGAACATTCATTAAATTACGAAAAATTTCAAGCATTAAATTTGTTATTAGTTATTATATATCTACTATCTTGGACATATGCTGGCAGTTTAGCAACTCATAGCACCTTTCTTTTTGTCTAGAATCCAATTTCAGTATACAACGCATAATACGTATATTTTAACAATACATGTATTTTTAATGTGCATTGAAACATGGGTCAAACTGTAGATACTGCACAAAGAGGTGCACGGAATACTTTATATGCTACGGTATGTAAAAGCATACACGAAAAATATTTAAACCGACAAACAACAGCCCTAGCAATGACCTGACTTGATTTCACCCTCGATCGTCCTTAGTCTGAGCATCCCTTTGTTCGTTGGTTGAATGTCGTCAAAGACTTAAACGCCAAACGAAAAACATCACCCTGAGGAAAACTTCATAAGCACCTTTTCGATTGGCAAATAATATTTTCCATTAAATTTGAACTGCTTACCCCTAGCTGGTGAGACACTCCTAGATCTAATTTCCTCCCAAGCCTTTGTTCGCCGGTTATCCAGTCTCTGACGACCCTCTGGAGATCCGGTTTCTCAGGATCAACCAATCTAAGAGCAGTTATGTTCGTTCCACCGTATTTAAATTCTTCCAAGTCAACATTATGCAAATCCTGCAAACGTTAGAAGTAAACATAACGTTTAACAATATACTTCGTCATACATTTAAAGAAAGTAAACTTTAAAACAAACAGCAATAACTCACCAGTGACGTAATGAGATAGCTGTGGTAGTCGCTCATCATTCCGATCTGTTGAGCTTGCTTCAATACATTGTATATTTTTTCTGTTGAGCAATCCAGCACAATATGGGACTCGGCTGAGTTCTTGATTTGTTTTAGAAGTGGTCTGAAACAAATGTTATATCAATTTACAAGAACAATAAAGTCAACTTGTGTCTATTTTCTAACACGTAAATTCATACATGGACACTCGTATTATGCGTTCCTTACGTGTTTTAGTTTTTCGAGTTGACATTTTATGTGTAATCTGTACATATGCATAAATAGGGATACCCAAAAGTAACCGGAATTGCGCTGCCTTGAGCGGGGCTTGTGTAGTACGCATTCCTGCCTCTAGACATGTACAGTGCAGCAACCTCGTTCTGGACGTCCGTCAACTGCCCGAACAGATGAAAATTTGAGAAAATTCGAGAACTTGTGCTCGCAGACAGTCGACAGACCGTCGTTCAATTGTCAGAGATTGGTGGGGTAACTTGGAGTTCGGTTCAGCGAATTTTAACCGAAGATTTGGAGATGAAAAGGATCGCTGACAAATTTGTGCCTCGGGTTCTGACTGACAATCAAAAAGAAAGTCTAGGTGAAACAGCGTGAAACTGATCAAGATTTCCCGCGTCATTACTGGTGATGAATGTTGTTGCAATGGTAACAACCAAGCGAATGGAAGACGTCATTGTCAACCCGTCAAAAAAATGTCGACAAATAAAAAAGCGAGACAGTGATAATTTTTGTTTTTATGTGAAAGGGGTAGTTCATTCGGAGATTGTTCCACCAGGTCAGAACGTTAATGAAGCTTTTTTAACGAAAATACAAAAAAGATCCGATTTGTGGCAGATAGAGAGGACTAATTTTTCCACCATGACAATGCACCTGCACACACAGCCATCTCTGTTCGCCAGATTTTTGCAAAAAATTGCATGGTTCAGCTGCCCCGCGCACCTTACTCGCCTGACCTGGCTCCGTGTGATTTTTTCTTATTTCCACGTATGAAAAATGGTACTAAAACAGGAAGCAAAATTTCACAACCGCACGTTGTTCACTTAAACTCGCCATCACAAAAAACGAAAAGAGAACAAATCAGCACCAGTGGAAATTATGACTACAGACGGACAACGCAAGCCGGATCAACGACACCGGTCTCACTGAACCGGCGACGACCTCCACTATACATGCCTAGCAGCAGGAATGCCTCGTATATATTTAAACAGATGTTTCTCTGATTGTCCTCTATCCATATATATATAAACGAAATACCACTCACTCACTCACTCACTGACTCACTCATCACGATTTCTCAAAAACTACCGAACGGATTGAAATGAAATTTGGTATGTAGCTTCCTCTAGGGCCATAGGTGCTCACTAAAAAGGGGTTTGAAAAAATTCGAAATTTTAGGGGGGTTTGGGGGGATCAAAGTTATTAAAAAACGATTTCTCAAAAACTACCGAACGGATTGGAATGAAATTTTGGCATGTAGCTTCCTCTAGGGCCATAGATGTTCTCTAAAAAAGGGTTTTAAAAAATTGGAAATTTTAGGGGGGTTTGGGGGGTAAAAATTACTAAATCACGATTTCTCCAAAATCACCGAACAGATTGGAATGCAATTTGGTATGTAGCTTCCTCTAGGGCCATAGGTGCTCACTAAGAAAGGGTATGACAAATTTCGAAATTTTAGGAGGGGTTTTTGGCGATCAAAGTTACTAAAATCATAATTTCAGATCTTTTATTATTATGACAATAGTGCTTTTATTATTTAAGGTCTATATATATATAAACCAAATACCACTCACTGACTGAACATTAAAAAAGAATACAATTACGTTAAAAAGACTGAAAATACCAACCACCACGGGCAACGCCGTACGGGTCAGATAGTTACTCTATAATCTTAAAAACTACTCGATCGATTCCATAGAACAATTTACAATTTTCCCTTATCACTGCTGGGAGGGTTTAGTCGATAGAAATCATAATCCCATTAAATTTCGGTCAGTAATATCTAAAGGGCTGAAATGAGTTAACTACCCCTATACCATAAATGTAATTTCCACTAACTTCCAACAAACCAGAGAGCTGAAATTCGTTACATTTTATTCTTCGGTGAAATATAACAAAATACCAATTTGTAATATTTTGATCACTTGACTCTAAGTTGTGAAATGAAAAAGCTACCCTTAAAAACAATGATTAGCGAATTTCTATGAATCTAGAGACCTTAAACGTGACACATTTTATGCCTAATTTAGATTTAGTAAATCAAAAACAATTTAATTTATATTATTTGCATCTAAGGGGTAGGATATTTTTAGTATCAAATATTTTATGTAAAATGTATTTTACATAAATGTATTTCACCCATGGTCGTGAAATACAGCTTGTGATGTATTGACTGTCTCGGTAGAGTGATGGAGTTGAAATTTCGAAACTCGTATTAATAAGAAGTCACGTGACGGAAACTGAATACAAGAAACTTTTCTGTTATTACGAATAAAATTTAAAAAAAATACGGAACTAAGTTTTTAATTTTATTTAGGCCTAATTGAGAACTAGACTGTAGGCTCAAAGTTGGGAGTAAATTCACTATGAATGCATACAAAAATCCCGATTAGTTGGCCCTGTTTATTTAACGTGATACTGTTGTTTGAAGTGAATAAATAAATTTTATTAATATAGGAACAAAATATGTAATTTTTTAAACTTTGTATAGTAATCGTGCGAGTAAATTTATTTAAGTAAGATTTTAACAACTATTGCTTTTTATTTTAATATTACATTAATATTATGATGAAATCTGTGCATCCCTAATTATTTACTAGATGGTTTTCCATCATATTGTAATTGAAACTCGTTTTGTAACATACAAATACAATTTAAATGTTACATAACGTAAATGTCGTAATATTTTTATGTTTATATACAGGGTGGTTATAAAGTCACTTTCCTCCCTTTAACTTTTGTGTTTGTTAAAATAAACAAATATCCTTTGGGGAACGATACTAACTTAACCCAAAGTATCTTTTCAAGGAATCGGAAATTTTGAGTGCCCCCCCAAGAGACAAAAAACGTTTATTTCAAAGTGATTGACATAAAAAATTGCTTCCAAATCGATTTCGTAAATTTTATTTTTACTCCTCCATCTTAGAAAATTTTGTAAGAAATAAAATTTACGAAATCGATTTAGAAGCAATTTTTTAGGCGAAGCATTTTGAAAAAAATATTTTTTGTCTCTTGAAATCATTTCTAAAAACTCTTCTTTTTCTAGATATTAGCAACTTTATGTCGAGTTATTTCAACACGTTTAGGGCCGCCATTTTGTTTGTGGTGGTGCAATTTTTATTTTCTTTATGTCATTTTCCTAGTCTTAAATATACCTTTAAAATGAGGTATCACATGACCATACTTCTCATTTAAAAATTTTGAGTTGCCCCCAAAATCCCCAATTTTTAGGGAACACTCAAAATTTTCGATTGCTTCAAAAGATACCTTGAGTTAAGTTAGTATCGTTCCCCAAAGGATATCTGTTTGCTTTAACAAACACAAAAGTTAGGGGGGGGGGAGTGACTTTATAACCACCCTGAATATAATTCTTGTGTACATGTGTATGTCACGGAACTCCTCCTAAACGGCTCGACCAATTTTTATGAAATATTTTGTGTGTATTTATGTCACTGAATAGTTTGGATTCACAATTGGAAGCGGTTGAAATAGGGTTGCTAACCCTGTGCAATAAATATAACTTAAACTAACTTTCTACAAGCTATAAAGCTAAAATCATGCAATTTGTGATATTTTTTTTAAGTTTACACAAAACTATTTGCAATTTAATTACTTAAGTCAAAGGGATGAAATGGAATAACTACACAAAAAATAAATGATAATAATTAACATACTTTCTCTATATTCTCAAAAACTACTCAACAAATTTTACTGAAATTTCACAATTTACACATATCAGTATCAGGATTTGTTTAGAGAATATCGTCACTACAAACAAAAAGATTTAAATGGGGTAGCTACCCCTATACAATAAAAACAAATTGCACTTAATTCCTACAAACTATAAATGTAAAATTATTTAATATTATTCTTAATTGATATAAGAAAAAAACACTTGCAATTAGATTACTTAAGTCAAAGGGATGAAACTTGATAACTACCCTAAAAATGAAAACAAACAATAACGAAGCTTTACCAGGTCCACTAATTTAGTATTATTATGTACTCCTAACATAAAGGAAAGGTAAATTTTAGCTAATATTATACAAAACTAATGCCATGATAACCTTACTAATATCCTTGAGACTGTAATCTATTTTACAGACTAAAGTCTGGGACGGATAAAACGTTGAATACCAAGTAGTTCGTGTAAGAACAACCAATCAAGTCGTATCAAATAGGCGTTGACTACTAAAATTAGTTAAATGTAATATAATGAATACACAAAACATCCACGTGAAATACATAGTTTATGTTATAAAAATTTAACTAAAAATTACGTGAAAAACTGTGACCATACTGCTTAGTATTAAAAAATATACCGATCCCAAATTTATGGCTTGAAAAAATTAATTTAAAAGTACTAAAATTTACAAATAAAGAAAATATAAGTCAATAAATAACTATATTTTATGCATTTAGAATAAATCGCTCAATTGGAGTGAGATTTTTAGTGTTATCACAACAATCAGCTGTTAAGTCTAGATCCTCTAAACTAATATAATAAATAAACCAATTATTGAAGTTCCATTAGGTTACTTTCAAAATTAAAATAGATTGTATGCCTATTGTTTAGGTTAGAATTTTATTTGGTAAATGGCTTAGGTAAAGCAGTGTTTAAGCTTTTATTGACACTAGTATTGTATGTTTATTCAAATACTTTTTCATTTACATGCTTTATTACTTTTTAATTAATGAACCTTATGCCAGCGCAGCAGTTCTTATATTCAAAAATATTAAACAAAAAATTTCGTTTAAAATTATTTAGCTTTGAAGTTATGATTAATCCTACAAATTCGTTTAAAAGAAATTATAAATTGTCTTAAGAATGTTTTCGTATGAAGCTCACAATGGACTCACATTGGGAAACCTTTGCCTACATGTTTAAAGATCACATAAATTTGGTATAAGCAATCATCTCTATTATTAGCGAATTTAAATAGGAAAAATGAGCTATTGCAGTGGTACTTATGGTAAGAAAAAGGTCGGGAGTAGCAAATGAGCACCGATCATGGTCACCAGAACACGTTTTGGGGTGTCGTTAAAAATCATATAGGCCTATATATATGTATATATGTGTTCGCACTCTAGCGGCCGCATTTTAAACCCGATTTGATTCAAGTTTGGTACACATGTTGGTTGTCTACGTCGCTCGGACGAGTTCGTTAGCCAAAACAATCCAACAACCAGAAGCACGTTTTTTGACCAAAAGTAAAAATTTTTCAGATTTTTCCTGCGAGAATGAATTTGTTTTTGAGTGTTTTCCACAAATATAAATTTAGGATGTTATTCCGCAATATTCTTATAGCTAGCTTGGTTCCCCCAAAATAGATCAAAACGTAAAATACCATAGAAGTACCCGGTTCAATGCCATCTGGTGGATTCTACCGTGGGGTTGGCGTGCGAAGCACTCAATGCATTGTGTATTGAAGATAATCCCAATATGCGGAATGGCGTGCGAAGCACGCAATGCTTTCTGTATTGAAGATAATCCCAATATGCGGAATAGCGTGTGAAGCACGCAATGCTTTCTGTATTAAAGATAGTCCCAATATGCGTAATGGCGTGCGAACCATTTTGTAGCTACTCAGCACCGTCGTGAATTGTAGCTATTTCCCAAATTGCTTGTTTGAAACCTCAAAACATAGGCATATAAACTTAATTTTGGAACTTTGCTCAACTCACGTCAGCGGTTCAGCTGCATGGTCGTATTATCTTTACATAAGCCTTAAGAGATTAGAAACTTAAATGTAAAAAATTAACAAAAAATAAGATACAATTGTAAATCAAAAATCGTGCAAGAAGCACATTGATTTCGTAGCCAACACTCAAGGGTTGAGTTTATACATTAAGGACAACACAAAAACTATTTAACTATTCTCAATCACCAAATTGTTGTCCAACGTAAATAATTATAAGCAGGTACTTTGAGTAACTCAATAAAATGTGCAACGATCACAGTTTCTTTTATATCTTTCAGAGCTAGTAGATTTTTAAAAGTTACGCATTTATTAATGCTTTCATTTTTATTTTATTTCTCAAAACGACAGTTAATTGTAAGTCACTTTAGAATTACGTGCACAATTTTCAATGTCCACGATTCAAGTAGTCAAACTGACTTTATCGCTACTGGAATGTTGTTACGATTGTTGATACAACCCTTCATGGCTTGTACCCATGCAATACTGTTGTTTAATGAAAGGTACTTTACCATGTAACTCGGTAAACGAGTGTGTAATGCCTGCATAAGCCTGGTTTTGTTACACAGACATATTGAGCAGAACATGGTTTATTGTGCAAATATAAATTCATTCTGACTGCTGGTTTAGTTATAATAAACTCAATGCCGAAACTCTTTAAAGCACGTAGCAAAGCACAAAACTTCCTCTTTGTATAATGAGAATATATTTTCTTCTGCCCTAGTTTCTTATACATCAACTTTCAAGCAACTAGTGGAATAACTTAGCTGTCATGTTTTGCATGTAAACGTGATCCAGTACAACGTGTCATAGTTTAACTCGTTTTTTAGAACCTTATTGAGGCATACCATTTTGTTTGCAATATTTGTCATGGTTTTATAACGTGAGCTATTTATATTTTATTCATTTGCAGTTCATTATTTGTGCCATGCATTGGATAGTTGCTGTTTGGATTAATAATTCTCGTTTTATAACAATTGTTAGTCGCCATTTCGAATATTTGTATACTTATTATTAGATACTAGGGGAGACCCCTGCGTCAACTCCGTTGGACTGTTCTATACACGAATGTTGTGTTTTCTTTACAATAAAGGTTAGGACTAATAATAATCTCAAAACATGGTAAATAATGTTAAATGTCCAAATCAAATTATTTCGTATATTATATACCATCAGTTATAATAAAGGTTAAAAAATCTACAATGCACAGGTCTACAATTAAACAAAACTCTAACTAAAAGTTAGAAACACAAATAATAATTGCTTCAAATTTTGAAATCATCTGTTAATTGAAATATTATAGCAAACATCTGATTCCTGTTGTTATTATAGTCAACTATTAAACCCTCGTGAAAAATCACAGGCAGATTAATTAGATACACATCAGAAATAGGCCTACATAATTTATACAAAAAAGTATTAAAAATCAACAGACTGTATCTGGGCCTACCTAACTATGCTGACGGGGATTTTTTAACACGGTAAATGTGTCGTACAATCATAAGGATTACAAAACTGTAGGCCTATTTGTTAAAATTTGATATTTATGTACGTTATTGTATATTTAAAGAGAGATACAAATACTATCGTTTAATTGTTTTTTATATATGTAATAGTAGTTTACGCAACGATTGTATTATGAAGGCCTTTAAGCCACGAGTGAGATGTATGTTGGAACACGAGCGAAGCGAGTGTTTTAAATATCTCACGAGTGGCTTAAAGGCTGAATACAATCGTTGCGTACACTACTTTATCTACGACCAAAAATATACAGGCTGTTTGATGTTTGATGTTGATTGTAGATTTAATCATTGAATAAATAGACCAAAGCGAACTAGGTTTCTTATCTTGGGCCAATTCCTCAAAATACGCAATGAAAACATTCTCGGAAAACGAACTAACACCATTTCTAGTTTTCCACTCCATAAACTGGTTATAAACCTTTTCATAACGAAATTTAGATTTTTCTGGCAACAAATTGTTCAGAGCCGAATTTGCTTTTGTATTAATTTCCTCTGGAGTTAAACAAAATTCATCACTATCACTCATGTTTGCGGAATGCGTCAACTCACGTTTGAGGTTAGTTACAATAACACACTAACATCCGGAACGTATGGGTACAATCAGCTGATGTACGAATAGCGTTATTTTTATTACAACTCTACTTCCGTCAAATGACGAGCTTTCATTGGTCTAGAGCCTATTATGTAAAGTGACTCCCGTTAGGTAATGATATCATTCCCTAATCGGGTTGGCTTTTGGTTTGTAATTTACCTCTTTCTGATGTTACTTGTATAGGGTTATTGGTGTTTATTGCAATGGTCGTAGATAAAAATAATTACCTTTCTTTTATAATTTCCGCTCACATTCCTTTTCTTTATTGATTTACTTGGAGACGATCGTTTCGCCTTTCAAATCAGGCATTTTCGAACCATAAACTTTTAGACATTTATTTAAATGCGCGTCAGTTATTATTAAAAATAACGAACATTAAAAAACACACAAACATATAATACAACACTTACAACACATATAACTACACTTATAACACCGCATTCTGTCACTATTTTGTTAGAACATTACGCCTGATTTGTTGGTTCGAAAATGCCTGATTTGAAAGGCGAAACGATCGTCACCAAGTAAATCAATAAAGAAAAGGACTGTGAGCGGAAATTATAAAAGAAAGGTAATTACTTTTACATATATATATATAACCAGTCCATAAGGCAAAAACAAAAACAATATGAATTGTTTTTTATTTCAATTCGATAGATAAAATGATTTAGAAGTTATTAATATTTAGTGAACAACTTAATAATCTATGTTTATATATTTTACGAAGATGTACGAATGTTTCCGAAGTTAAACCAATACGTATTTCGTCTTTAAATTTGTATAAACAAATATTTTAATGTTAAAAGGCTTTATTTACATACAGTTTATAACCTCAAAGCAAATGTTATAACGTATTACAGCATACATTAGCTCTACATTATAATTAGTATTTAAAAAATCAACTTCGTAAGCAAATATAATGATTGAAGTTGTAAACATAACCCCAAAGTTCAATCGATACTTGGTTTGTTTAAGTATTACAGAATATTTACGAAATCATCTGCTATATTACTCACGTACGTACACTTGATTTTATAGTATTTGATAAACATATTTAATGGCGCTCACATTTTTGTTAAATATTTGGTATAATTTTTGTTGTTTTTATGATCAATAGATGCTGTTGTTTGAAATAAAAAGTATATACAAATCTACTTGTATTCGAATGTAATGTTGTGTAAAAATTTTAATGCAATCTGTGAAGAACTTTCGGAGATTTGAGATTTTGAACAAACGAACATTTACATTTATATACGTAGCACTTACCGTCTTCAATATTCCGTTTTCGTCGTTAAACGACGGAAGTTTCGGATATTCAGCCGTTTTCAAGTTTCAAACGAAAAACCTAAACTTTGAATCTAACGCGTTATAAGACACATAGTATTGACACAGGTTGATACCCGATCACCCTTTCCCGTCGAATAACTAGCATACTATCAGTACACAGAGGGACATCATCGAATGTAGTCGACTCATGAGTCATGTTCAAGCAATACGAGCGTGTAATTGTTATAAAATAATAATAACCATACACTAATTCTCACAAACATTTGAATGACTCATCCCACGCACCTGCACACAAAAGAGCAGCCTTCAATTCAATGGTTCACCGCCCTGTCAACCTACCTCTTTCCGAACAAAGTTATCTAACCGAAAAACAATACATCTATGGCGCGGCAAAATCTAAGGCTTTTATTAGACGAGGTAGCCAGGCGACGTAGTCAGCGACGAAGTTGGCGACGTAGCTGGCTACCGAAGCAGTAGCCAGAGGAGTGGCCAGTTGGGTCGCCATTCACTCACAACAGCTCAGTTTTGCTGTGAAGTACAGAAGTTGTGTTGAGTGCGTGATAGTTATTTTCTCCTTTTTAATGTTTCTTATTTTAAAGTCCTTCGCTTTATTTGGAGCATTTTGGTATAAAATAAAATAATTTTCCTTATGACTATCATACAATAAACATTTATTATTTATAGGGTTAAAGTAATAATTGCGTTAACATACTTACTAAGGATATTTTTTTTAGCCAGGGTCCGATCTTCAAAGTTTGCTATAAAAGTGCATATAATTTGGTTCCATCCATTCAATTTAGAGTGTCTGTCACTGTATTCATCCACAGTACAGTTCCAAATTGAAGGGTGTTTTTCAATTTCACAAATAAAATCTTCTGTGTACACTTTTGCCTCCACCAACTTCTGGCACTTTGTCAGCAGGTCTTCTTGTTTTTTCTTCTTACCTTTTTCCACAGTTTCACTAGGTGTGGTTTTCGCCACAGTTACACTTGGTGTGGATATGTTGTTAACAGGTCACTTTGTATCTACAATCTGGAACAGTACGTGCAGAGATGCACCAGATCGAGTGGCGACGGGTGACTGGCTACCTCGTGTAATATGCTCCGTATGCTATAACGCAGCGTCGCCAGCTTGAGTAGCCACTGGCTACCGTCTTGGCGACGGGGCTCGGTAGCCAGTAGGTGGCCAAAGTCTGGCGACGTCGCTGGCTACCCTCGTGTAATAACCTCCATAAGAATCAATGCCCTATGACAATCTGAGTAGCCAACTACGTCGCCTGGCTACCTCGTCTAATAAGGGCCTAACGGATACCCAAAAACCAAAATAGACAACATTATAAAGAAAGCCACCGACAAGAAGATGAAAACATCCAGGTCAACCTTAACCCAAAAAACAAATCAGAAAACAGATGGGTAAGACTGACGTTTACTCCAGCTTTATCAAATATTGTGCAAAAACCTTCAGAAAACACGAAAATGTAAACGTAGCCCTTACATCGGAAAACAACCTTGGAAAGTTACTAGGCAACCCTAAAGATCGTTTCCCAGTACAGGGAAAATCCGGTATCTATAGTGTCAGTTGTGAAGTGTGTCCCAAAAAGTATATAGGCCAAACAATAAAGAATATAAAGGTCAGGAGCAAAGAACATTTTTCACATTTTATTTGCTACAGCAAAGCATTGCCTAGATGAAAGTCATTTTTTTAAAATAGAAATACAGTCCTTCTAAAAAACGCGATAAAACGAAATACTCTCGACGCGTGGGAAACTTTATATATTAATAAAAATAAAAATATAATAGTAAATAATGAACTAGGTCCCATACAAAACTCCGTTTTAATATAAACTAACAAGTGGTAATTTTTTTCCTTACATTTCTGTGTAATATATTTTTTATGTGCTTGTTTATCAGTGGCCTATATTATATTTCTTAATACATTTTCTTGTTGTTTGAAATAAAGTCTTGATTAATTTTGATTAATAGATCTTATAATTTGATTCACTTATTGCAGTTTTATTATTGTTTTAAATATACGTTGTCGTTATTTAATTCATGTAACCAGTGTATGCTAATTATGTGACATTGTTAGTGTTCTCCTTATTTTTTAATAATTGTATTATTATATTTCTAATTATTAGTATATACATACAGTATTATATAGTCATATAACTTAATTTTAAATGGCAGTTACTTTAACTTAGAAAGTTATTTTACTTAATTGTTATTTAATATGATTTTTTTTCTAGTTTAATAAGCTAAATCTATTTGCATAGTTACTTTTATCATTATTATTATTGCTTTATAATATAGTTTGCTTAGATTTATTATTTTATAATAGCCTATAACTGTTACATATGTATCCAACACCATTCTGTAATATTAACCTCCCTCTCTCTCCTATTCGATAATTCTATTGGTAGTTTATACGCTAAGACCACGCCCACTCTTATAGAGGGTTATAAATATGTAGCCTAGTCCTAGACTAAACTAGTTATAAGTTTATAGTTGTAGCTCATGTATCACTGAGGATGACGACTTTGTCGTTGAAACGCGTTTGATCATTGAACTTACGTGTGTGAGAATTAGTGTATGGTTATTACAATTTTAAAATAATTTCTTCTCACTCGTCAAGCTCAAAGTATATTAAGTGTAATTATTTGTTTATTAGGTAATTGTTGTGTAATTATATGTAACACTGTGTAAGAGTTTGTGTAAATAGCAAGGGAAAACCTGATAATTCTTGTTTTACTTTTCCAGAAGAGGTCTGAAAACTGGTTTTATCATTACTTGCAAATGTACATGATTAAAATAATATAAATGTAATAATATACCTGTAATCGGAACCTTCTCCCAGTTGCCGCACTGTGATTGGATACTCTGACGGTCCATGAGCTTTCAGAAGCTCTTGTAGTCGAACCAAGCCTTCGTTGTTCTCGTAAATGATAGTAAAAGACTTCCAGCCCCAAGCTTGCACCAAATCTACGTACGCCTGTTGATCGTACGCATTGTATAGTACAAATTCAAAATAGCTTTTAAAATATCAGTTATTGGTAAAACGTAATAATGCAGGATTAACAAATTTACGGCCACTGAATTTTTGTTACACTGCAAATCTATATATATATAAGCGAAATACCACTCACTCACTGATTCACTCATCACTATTTCTCAAAAACTACCGAACGGATTGAAATAAAATTTGGTATGTAGCTTCCTCTAGGGCCATAGGTGCTTACTAAGAAAGGGTTTGAAAACATTCGAAATTTTAGGGGGGTTTGGAGGATAAAACTTATTAAATCACGATTTCTTCATACTACCCAACGGATTGGAATGG
>JAGFPH010003573.1:131020-142203 GCA_018207615.1 Philaenus spumarius | reverse complement strand
TGACGAGGCGAACCGCGTGTTTCGGTTAGCTCCCGCAAAAACTTATATTTGCCTACCAACCCTTCTACTCAATTTCCCTTTTGTTTTTGGTGTGGCGCTCAGGCTGTAATTACTTTAGAATTTTTTCCTTATTTTTCCCATAATCCTGGTTGTTTTCTCTACTCGAATATATGTAAAATTTATATTTTTGGCATTGTTTTCAAAATTAATTGATTTTGTACATTGGCAATTATATTGGCTAGACTGCAGAATGGGCGTGTCTTTACCTTTGGCCGACCGACAATTCTCTTCAAGAAAAATAATCAACTTTTGCCTGTTCCTTATGGTTTGCGAGATTTGTGACCATTTATTTCCAAATTCCTGTAACTCGGCTTCCCGTGATCGGATCGGGTTCTGGATGATGTCATTTTGTTCAGCTTGGTTTACTGGCTACGCACAAACTCGATTCGTAGTTGTACGACGTCGCGTTCCCGTTCCACACCTTTTTCGCGATCGCGTTTTTCTTGACTCGCGGTTTTTCCAAATTATAAAGTTTTTCATATTTTTGATGGTCATCCTGTATTGTTTACGTTTTTCCACTAAACTAGTCTTTTACCGTTTTTGAATTGGTTAATTATTGGTTGAGTTATTGTCCTTTTTGTATCATCACTTTTTGTCTAAATATGTTAACACCCCTTTTTCCTTAAATTAATCCTTTTTTCTATCTTTCACAGGTTCTGACATTTTATACTAATTATTATCTCTATTTTTATATCTTATCATTTTTTCTATTAACCCTTTATTTATAGGTGAAAATAGGCATTTTACTTTTTTACCTAAAAACGTTAATAACTCTTAAATTTATTCTTTGATATTATTTAAACGTGACTAATTTTGTTAAAATCTTTATTTATTTTAATTAATTTACTACTTTTTACTAGAACTGTACTTTAAACTACTTTGATTCAATTTTCCTTTTTTAATTACTTTTTATTTAATTATTTTTATATTTACCATTTAATTTTAACAAAAACTTTTTTCGTAATTTGTCTATTTTTCTACTGGTCTCTCAATACCCTTATAAAGATTTTAAAAATTTTAAAAATTCTGACTTTTAACTTTTTTCCTCGCTTTTATTTTGCTAATAACTTTTTATTTCTTTATTTAATTCCAAATTGTGATTTGACTTTTTTATTACCATGATTATTCTACATATTTTGATACTTTAAAAACAACTTTTTTATTAAAATAATTTTTCCATTGTTCTCTAGCCAGCTTGTTTCATTTGGCTGCTGAGATTCAAACAACTTTGAACATGAAAAGTTAGCCTAACTTGCTCTGTATATTGGTGTCTGAAGGACTTAGTAGATTTTATAATTAAATTGAAAAATTATTTCATTGAGCGGATATGCCTATTTCTTAATCCGTCTCAATGTGTACCAAATTTGAACCAAATCGGACTTAAAATGCGGCCGCTAGAGTGCGAACACATATACATATGTATATACATATCCTAACATATACATATATGATTTTTAATGACACTCCAAAACGTGTTCTGGTGACCATGATCGGTGCTCATTTGCTACTCCCGACCTTGGGTCTTACCATAAGGGCCACTGCAATAGCTCATTTTTCCTATGGAAATTCGCTAATAAATGTATATTAATTTTTTAGCTTCGCTATTGCTTGATTTAATTTTAAGGGTGGTAACCCCATTTCATCCATTTGACTTAAGTAATCGAATTGCAAATGTTTTTTATACCAATTAAAAATAATATTAAATAACTTTAGATTTATAGTTTGTAGGAATTTAGTGGAATTTATTTTTATTGCATAGGGCTAGCTACCCCATATCTTTTTGTTTGTTGTGACTATATTCTCTAAAACATCCTGGTACTAATACGTGTAAAATTGAGTAGTTTTTGAGTTTATAAAAAAGTAGTTATTCCACTTCATCCCTTTGAATTAAGTAAATCAAATTGCAAATAGTTTTGTGTATTCCTTAAAAATAATATCACATATTTTTAGCTTTATAACTTGTAGGAAGTTCGTTTAATTTATATTTATTGTTTATGGGTATTAACGCCTTTTTAACCCCTTCCAATTCTGAATCCAAACCATCCCAGTGACCCTCTCAAACACAAACAAAAATTTCATCAAAATTGGTCCAGTCGTTTAGGGAAGTTCAGAGACATGAACAAGTACAAAAGAATTAATACATAAAGATTAATTAATTCTAGTCAGGTGTTTTCTTTTAAGAGAATGATTTAAAAGTAAGTTTTACGTAGAAGTGGTTTAGCAAAAGAATATTTTTTAGATGTTATGTACAGTTGTATTTTACTTATACTTATTTTATTTGTTTATGATTAAGAGTTCAATCATGAGCATTGTTTTGATTTCTAGAAAGAGAGGAACGAAAAGGTTACCCCCCTTCTCAAACGATTTTCTACTAAATTCAAATTCATCCATCTTGATATAAAGTGAGTACACCTTGTTCGGTTGATTGTGTTGTTTTTTGGTGGGTGCGTGTGTAAAATCGATGTTTCGATAATTGGTTTAAGTTTTAAACAGCTCATAAATAATATTATATGGGCTGAACAAAAGAATTGATTCTGAGGTTGTTTTTTTCAAATTGTATAACTACTGTATAAAAAAACGAAATTTGAAATTTTAGTTGAGCACTTTGGGTTTGATAACCTAGGGGATCTTTTTTACACAAAAGCGAACAGAGATAGAATACAATTCAGAGCGATTTTCAAGTAATTTCGAGTTTGATACCCTAGAGCACTGCTTAGTAAAAATACAGTATTCTGTAGAAATTGATATTTTTTAAAAACAAAACTTTCGAAAATAATATCCAACGCCAATAAATGACCCAAAAGTAAATTGTATTCACAGTTTTTCTCCCGACTTCGAGTGATCCATCTGCACGCCATGGATTAAACATTAGCAAAGCAATACTTATTCAAAATGCATACTAAAACTGAATGTTTGTTTAGCTACAACAAGACCCAACCTAATCTGTCACAGCATTGTGAGGGCACAATGAAACATAACCTACAAATTACTGGAAACTTGTATTTCAAGAATTATATCCTACCTGTGTGTGTCGGTGCAGTCTCGCGCTTACTAACCCACTGCAACTGTTTGCCAATAGGAACCTGTCCACCCAATTCATTCCACACTGCTATCTACGTAGGTGTTGCATTGTTCTGTTTTACACCTGTCGACAAACCAAAATAAATATTGTGTAGTGTTTACAGGGATTTGGTAAACGGTCAAAGCATACTGGGTAATTAGGGGGCGGGAGCGTAGGGTACTACACGGCCATATAGCGTTAACACGTTCACTGCTAAGGACGCACATGTGAGCTTGACACTGAACGCCAATGCATTCAACACACAATGCATTGCGTGCTTCGCACGCTACCCCCGTATTGGGAGTATTTTCAACACACAATGCATTGCGTGCTTCGCACGCTACCCCCGTATTGGGAGTATTTTCAACACACAATGCATTGCGTGCTTCGCACGCTACCTTCATATTGGGAGTATTTTCAACACACAAAGCATTGCGTGCTTCGCACGCTACCCCCGTATTGGGAGTATTTTCAACACACAATGCATTGCATGCTTCGCACGCTACCCCCGTATTGGGAGTATTTTCAATACACAGTGCATTGCGTGCTTCAATGCACTGTGTATTGAAAATACTCCCCATATGCTCGTTGGCGTGCAATGCACTGTGCGTCGGCAGCTTCTCATAGTGTTCAGTGTCAAGCTCACATGTGCGTCCTTACTAGTGAATCTCTTATTTTATATTGACATATCAAATAGTTTAAATGTTTAAAATATTATAAAATAGTGAATTAATGTTATAAAATTTAGATATGACTAGGGATTCTGCCCTTGATCGCTTCGCTCGCCAACCCCTGAGGTGGCATATGGTAATGCCAATGCAAACATATTGTGAACTAAACAAAATGTAAGGCAGAGGTCGAAATATACACCCACCATCCCCAACATTTGTCCACAAACCCATAATTTTTACATTTTTTTATTTTTTAATATCAATTTTTATTGAAATGATGATTTATTAGGATAGAGACACTGGGATCTGAGTTGGGAGGTGGGGGTAGCTGTGACCCGTACTTAATGTAAGGCATAGATTGAAATAGGCACGCATATCCCCAATATTTGTCCATTATTTTTACAGAAATTTTAAATATTTTAAATATTTACAGGAATAGTAAGTCGTCTAAAATATTCTCTGAAAAGTCCTCTACATGTTAATGAACGTTTCGTCAAAATCGGTTCAGCCTTTCCGGAGATTAGCCCGGACAAAACAACATACAGACACAATTTTCTTTGTAAATAATGTTTGTTTAGATTTTGGAAATGAGCACCACACGAGCTTAGAGAAAATCTTATATTTTGAAATCATAGACAGACACTTCAATTTTATTTATATGTATGGATTTTATAAAACTGTAGTCCTATTTGTTAACATTTTGAACTTATATACATTATTTTATATCAAAATAAATATACAAATATTATCTTTTAATTGCTTTTTATTTCACATTGATATATCACTTTATTTATTATTTGTACGAGGATATCCCAAGCAGACATTCTGTGGTATTATGGCGGACATATTTACTAAAAGTGCACCCAATTGCTGTTTTCATACAGAAAGACATGTTTTGACTGTTTACAAAATGTTAATCAAATGTTTAAAAATTTAATTGATAGAACAAATTTTACACACCAACATACACAGCAACAAATCAGATTTAAAACACATCAACAATAACATAAACTAAATCATCTGTTGACAGTTGAGTAAAGTAAATAAGTTATTTATTTGAAACTCAATTAGATTATCAGCTGTTTAGAACCAATTATTTCCCATTAATTTAATTGTAGCATACTGGTGCGAATTTAAAACATGGTATGTAACCAAATAAAAGTGTAAATCAAATATTTAGCTTCACAGTGACTTAGAACTTGAAATTATCTTTTAAATAAAAAAAAAAGAATAGTCAAAATCGGTTAAGTATTAACTTTAGGAATTGAGTGAATAAAAACCAGGATTTTTTTAAAATTTATGGATTTATTTATAATTATTATGTTATTAAACGTTATACGAAGAACTACGATTGTTTCCAAAGTTAAACGAATGGGCATCACTTCTTAAAATTTGTATAAATGAATATATTGATGATAAAATGTTGTATTTAAATTCATTGTATAACCTCAAAGAAAATCTTATAACGTATTATAGCCTACATTAGTTCTATAACTCATATTTAATAAACGGTATCAGTTAACTGACACATACTTTCTCCCAACTTACTGTAGTCAAAATAATATTGTTTTTAATCATTTTATTTTTTACTACTTTTTAGAACAAAACAAAAAAATAATATTCTACCTACGTCAATCGTATAAAAAAATTATTGTCCCAGGCGGGATTCGATCGCGCGACCTTTGAATTACTGGCCGTGCTCGCTACCGTGGTGCTACCCCGTGCGGCCGCTGCCGCTGTGTTAGATTGACAACACAAACTTGTTTATTTTAAAACATTTCCCCATAATTATAAAACGGTGAAGTTTTGATAAAAGCGGGTGGTGTCATTTTGTTTGGCATCTTAAGCACTATAAATACTGAAAATTTGATCAAAATCGTTAGAGCCGTTTTTGAGAAATTTGCATTTTTGTCGTTTTTTATGGGTTTTTAGGGGTAAATTACCCTTAAAAATTAAAAATTCCAAAAAATGAAAAAAAACGCCTGGAGATATTAGGGTTTAGTACCTACATACCAAATTTCATGAAAATCGGACCAATAGTGTCCTCTCTGGTCGTGTATACATACAGACAGACTGACAGACAGACACCACTCTAAAAACACTGTTTTGGGTTCAGGGAGCACCAAAACAAAAAATTCCACTAAAAATATTTTTGGGTTCAGGGAGCACCAGCACAGATAATTGCACTAAACAATTTTTTGGGGTTCTGGGAGCACCAAAACAGATAATTCAACTGAAAATTCAAATTCGAACATTTTTACGAAAACAATACTTTCTCCATATACTACGTATAGGGTGGAGAAAGTAAAAAAATCAACTTCACAAGACATTATATTGATTGAAGTTGTAAACATAATCCCAAAGTATAATCTGCGTTGGGTTTTGTTCAAGTATTACAGATGATAGGTGAAATATGATGTTATATTATACTGTTACTCACGTACGTATATACACTCACTCAAATTATCGTACACTTGTATATTATCAGCTGTATTGGCGACTTTGTCGACATGCCGAAAATACAAGCAAAACTACCAACAAAAACTGTCCAACGTTTATATTTTTTTTTGCATTTTTGACCTCTTAGATCGCGTTGGAGGAAAACATGTCAAACACGAAAGTTGAAGAGAATTATATTTTCAACACATAAAACCTACCGTTGAAAAGCCTCGGCTGTTTAAAAAGTCGGTAAAGCAAAAGTTAAAGAAAAACACATACTTTTTGTGCTACAACTCCTAAACTATGCAACCTACTGAATCGGCTCGGTGGCCATGAAAGGACTCGCCGAGCCTTACATCGTTTTACTTTCTCACTATACTATAGTATAGAGAAAGTATAGTGATCGCAAAAAAAATCGATGTTGAGATTTTTGTAGAAAAATCCTTTTTGGGACCCCCTGAGTCCAAAAAAATGGTTTTTACAAAATGTTTGTCTGTATTAAAGTCTGTATGTATACAAAGCTAGAGCGAAAACTATTCGATCGATTTCAAACAAATTTGCAAAAGACATGTCAAGTAGGCCTGTATAGATGCACGAAAAACGACTTTGAAATTTTTTGAAAAAACCCCCTTTTTGGCAAAAAAAACTCAAAAAATCAGTTATTATTTTTTTATAAAAAAATGGCTCTAACGATTTTGATAAAATTTGGCTTATTAGCCCTTAATGTACCCTACCCTATGCAAAAACCACATCTTTCATAACATTCTCGTTTAGCTAATAATAATAACTAATTTTTTGGGGGTTTTTGCCCATAATGGGGGTTGTTTTTCAAAACCTTTTTTCGTGCATCTATACAGGCTTAATTTACGTATTTGGTGCAAATTTGTTCGAAATCGATCGAATAGTTTTCTCTCTAGCTAATAATAATATTTATTAGTTAATCTAGTACTTTAATAAATCACCTCTCCTACCCCATCTACAAAATTATGAAGACACATTGAATCTGTTAAATAATTTAAACATGTTTGTGAGAAAGTATGATCCAGTTCTTGGTGGATTAAAGTGGTGGATTTTCAGCGTTTGTTCTGATCAGCTGTTAAAGTGTTTACTTGTTTTCAGTGGTAATCCTATTACCAGCTGATTTCATACTTTTAAATAATTATTTGTATCTCTAAATTTTTGATTAGGGTAGTGTTAAGGCCATTTCTTTTTAACAATTAGTATAACTGTTGTTATATGATAACAAACGTAATAATTTAAGTTTGAAATTACTATCCATCTCACTATATTGGCGTGTCCCTTATATACTTACCATTTTTTCCTTATTAATTTTTTTTTACTGTATAATACAACACTTGTAGGACTGTACTAAAACTCTTGCCCCTTCATTTTAAAAAGATACTTCTACTGTTCATGATCCGTGTTGCACAACTAAGATCAAGCATTGCAGTTTGACGGAGTAGCATTGTTAATACATTTTAAGATTGCGGATTGCGGTTTAAGGCTTGGGTCCCTAAATTAAAAACGGCCAAGTTGGCTACCAATTTCAATGTTAATAAACTAACCATACCGTCACCTGTAAGCATATTTTTGTGTTATTTTCGTCAAAAAACGAAAGCTATATTTTTTCCTTCAAGAAAAATAGATTGTGGGTGTTAGTGGAATTATCTGTGTTGGTGCTCCCTGTACCCAAAATATTTTTAGTGGAATGATTTGTTTTGGTGCTCCCTGAACCCAAAAAAGTGTTTTTTGTTTGTGATGTCTGTGTCTCTGTAGGTCTGTAGGTCGATTTTGATGAAATTTGGTATGTAGGTGTAGTTCTAGAATATCTCCAGGCGTTTTTTTAATTTTTTTAAATTCTGGATTTTTAATGGGTTTTACCCCCCAAAAATGGCCAAAAAAACGAGAAAAATCTAAATTTCTCAAAAATGGCTCTAACGATTTTGATCAAATTTGGCTTATTTGTAGCCCTTAATGTACCCTACCTTATGCAAAAAACCACATCTTTCTAAAAATTCTCGTTTAGGTAATTATAATAATAATAATAATAACTGATTTTGGGGGTTTTTTGGCCAAAAAGGGGGTTGTTTTTCAAAATTTGTCAAACAAAATTTTCTTTCATCTATACAAGCCTAATTGACATGTTTGGTGCAAATTTGTTCGAAATCGATCGAATAGTTTAAATAATAATAATTATATAATATAATATGGATGTGTGTTACATGCATCTAATATTTTTCATTGTAACATTTTCCTACTTTTGCAATTCTAAATAACCACCTCCTATGCTATTCTTGGGAAGGAATAAAGTTTCATCTGGGAGAAAGTTTGTGGCAGTTTTCTGGTACCGTTTATTTACTATTTATATCATACGTTTATGAACACAATAAAACAGTTTTTGAAAATGTATTCAGCAATCAACATCCCGCTTATGACAGTACTTTAAAATGAAACCAAATTTTTAATTTATCCTTCGAATTAAGGGAAAAAATTTACTTATTCTGTAGCATTGCTCTTATGGGAATAAGATTCAATATTGCGGACAGGATATCCCCCTGTACTGTCACATGCAGATGTTGATGGCCAAATACATTTTCAAAAGCCGTTGTTTTATTGTTTTCATAATCGTATGATATAAATAAATAGTAAACTTTATTAATTTTTTACTCAGTTGCAAAAAGAGATATTAGCAATCAACACCCACAATCTATTTTACTTTAAGGAAAAAATATAGCTTTCGTTTTTAGACGAAAATAACACAAAAATATGCTTAAAAGTGAAGGTATGGTTAGGTTACTTTAACATTGAAATTGGTAGCCAACTTTGCCGTTTTGAATTTAGGGACCCGAGCCTACACCCAATCCAATGAAACCCGACTCTTTGCAAGAACAATAGAATTTACAAGCTAAGCTCAGTTCTAGCATTTACAGGTTCATTGTGTGAACTAAGCAGAGTTTTGTGTCATCTGCATACAAGACAGAAAAGGATGGAATATTACTGTGAACATCCTTTACAAAATAAGAAAGGCCTCAAGACAGAACCTTGAGGAACTCCTGCAATAGCATACATGCACTTGGAAGTACAGTTGACCGATACTATTTGGTTTTCTTTCTGTAAGATATGATCTTACCACATTACAAAAGCGATGTAGCCACTATAAGATCTCCTTATAGTCTGGTTCTCTCCCAATAGTAACATACCGATAAACATGTACAGATTATAGGCACGTACTTCAAGCTTATGAATCAGTGTTCTAGTTTCATCCAAACGTGACTGTCTCTTATCGTGTTTTGTCCCCCAGAAACTGAGTGTACAAATAAGGAGCTATTGACTAAATAAAGGCTACAGCTAAACCATGCATCTCGAGAGCTTAATCTTGTATTCGTGACTTTCTGGCTCGTAAAACGTGACAATATGGTTATACAAATGCAACATTATGTCGAACAGTTGACAGATGTGAATTTGTCGCATTGTGATTTATTTTAAGGCTCCCTTCCACCTCAGTCATTGAGAGTATAATAAACTACTTTCGTTCTTTAAAGGGGTAATGACGGTGCGGTGGTGCAGGAAGAACCGGAGAAACTTTCAGGACCTGTTCTACTATCACATATACTATTTCTCAAGGTCATTTTTGTGGGTACGCCATAACTTCCTTAATACATCATCAAATTACATGAATCGGGAATCATTTTAAAGCTTTCCTTAACCGCTACACCGGAAAAATAAACAAAATACAATTATACGAAAAAATAAAACAAAAAAAAAGAAATAAAGAATCCGAAAGTAACAGTGATGAAAGATCAAGTAAGTCGTAGGGATATTTTCCTGGCGTTGGCAACACTGATGATAACAATACCCAGCTGGAGAGCTGCCATTACGCCACTACATTGCTATTTACATCGACGCACTAAATACGCACTATACGATACTAAATATACGCTGTGTACTTTAATTAAGTGTGATTTAAGTAAGTTAGAATGCGAATGCTTCGCACGGGTCAGCTAGTTAAAATAAAGAAAATAAACGGTACCAGGAACTGGTACATACTTTCTCACAAACATATTCAAATTAATAAACAGATTCACTGTGACTTCATAATTGTAGGAGGGGTAGGAGAGGTGATTTATTAAAGTAGGAGATTAATAAATAAAAATTATTTATTATCATCTAGAGAGAAAACTATTCGATCGATTTCGAACAAATTTGCACCAAATACGTCAATTAGGGCTATATAGATGCACGAAAAAAGATTTTGAAAAATTTTGAAAAACAACCAACTTTATGACCAAAAAGCCTCCAAAAATCAGTTATTATTATTAGCTAAACGAGAATTTTTAGAAAGATGCGGTTTTTTGCATATGGTAGGGTACATTAAAGGCTACAAGTAAGCCAAACTTCATCAAAATCGTTAGAGCCGTTTATTTATAAAAAAATAATAACTGATTTTTTGGGGGGTTTTTTTGAAAAAAAGGAGGTTGTTTTTCAAAATTGTTCAAAACCGTTTTGCGTGGGTCTATACAGGCCTACTTGACATGTCTGGTGCAAATTTGTTTGAAATCGATCTAATAGTTTTGCTCTAGCTTTGTATACATACAGACTTGCAGACAGTCATTTTGAAAAACCACTTTTTTGGACTCAGGGGGTCCCAAAACGGATTTTTCCACAATAATCTCAACATCGATTTTTGCGATCCCTATACTTTCTCTATACTATAGTACAGTAAGAAAGTAAAACTTCATATAGAAATAAGTTTGAAAATGCTTTGTTTTCCAGTTATCCACAATTTTCTTTACAAAATACCTAATATCTTTGGATGTGGGAAATATATTGAACGCAAATTTTGGATACATATTCAGTATGACATCTTTTACCCAATAGTGAATAGGTGAACTTAAAAACTCTTGGTTGTGAAGTATAATTACCTGATTCTAAATCTGCCAATTCGGTTGCTA
>JAGFPH010003573.1:90373-117513 GCA_018207615.1 Philaenus spumarius | reverse complement strand
CGGACGGTTTTTGTGGTGAACTTTCTTTGACGTTTGTGATCGTAATGCTTATTTGTCACTGACAAAATATATTTGAAACAGACGTAGTCGGAAAGTTAGGTTTAATTTTATTCAAAATTGGTACATTAACAACTTAAATAATTCGATCACGCGGGTGAACCGCTGACACGAGACTCAACGAATGGCACAGACTTACCAACATTAAAAAAACACTCCACATCGTCCACAGAAAATAACCAGGTTTTTAGTTGCATTATAAATTTTGTCTTAGATTTTATGTCCTTTAATAATGTGGGAATCCTATTAAAAATATATGCTAATAGAATTTCACAAAAGCTTCTTTGAACAAGTCTCTGACTGTATACATTCTCATCAGATAAATTCTGCTCACTTCTAATATAAAATAATTTTAATACTTTGAAAATATACAAATGTCTCAAAGGAAGAAGTTTTAACTGCCTAAACAATGGCAAAGAATGTGAATGTCTAGGGACTTTTAATATGCATCTTATGAGGTGTTTCTGTTGTATAAATATTGGCCTAATATTTATGGTAAATAAATGCCGCTCCAACATTCAATACCATACTGAATTCTGGACACCACTAAAACATGGTACATTTTTTTAGTCATCCATAAAGGACACACATTTCTCAAAAGATAGAAACTACGAAGACTGACAAATAACTCATGTTTCAATTCATCAACATGCGTTTTCCATTTTAACCTCTGATCTATAAACAAACCTAAGTACTTTATGGATTCAACATTCTTGATAATATCACAATCACAATCATTCTAACATTCATTTATTGAACCACATCCCGTACTTCGCAGATTTATCAAAATATCCTCTCTCCGATATATTAAAAAGGTATATAGCTGCTCTTGGATACATTGAAGAACATGTTGTTTTTCAAAAACCACAGTTGCAAAGATTTTAAATCGTGTTCCATTGATATTCTAATTTCTTCATAAGACTCACCACAATAAGACAAAGCTGTGTCGTCTGCATATGTGGTAACTTTACCCTTAAAGCGAGCATTGCATAAGTCATTAACATATATTATAAAAGCAGCTAATACAGAACCCTGCGGAATCCCGAAATTAACCACATTACTGGTACTAAAACTGTCATCAATTTTAACGCAATCCTTTCGACCAAGCAAATAACTCCTGAACCACTCGTACACCACTCCTGTTATTCCATATCTATGTAATTTGGCAAGAAAAACAGAGTGATCTACAGTGTCAAACGCCTTCCTGAGATCCAAAAATATACCTCCAACACTCCCCCCCCCTATTAATATTTTCATAAATTTCAGAAAGAAAATTCAATAACGCACCACCAGTGCTCCTACCCACCCTGAAGCCAAATTGATTCTCACTCAGAATCTTTGAGAAGTCCAAAAAGTTAAGCAATCGAGAATACATAAGTTTTTCCAATATTTTTGCGAATATTTATAATAGCGAGATAGGACTGAAGTTGTTTGGGTCCTCTCTATCGGTTTTGATTTGCATAGTACTGTTACATTATGATCTGATACGTTTTACAGAAATTGTCAATTTTTACTTTCTCCCTCCCTATATGTAGTATATGGAGAAAGTATTGTTTTCGTCCAAATTTTCGAATTTGAATTTTTAGTGGAATTATCTGTTTTTGGTGCTCCCTGAACCACAAAAAATTGTTTAGTGGAATTATCTGTGCTGGTGCTCCCTAAACCCAAAAATATTTTTAGTGGAATTATTTGTTTTGGTGCTCCCTGAACCCAAAAAAAGTGTTTTTTGGTGATGTCTATCCGTGTGTCCGTGTGTCTGTGTGTCTGTTAGGATGTGTACAGAGCTTGAGACCATACCAACGGTCCGATTTTGATGAAATTTGGTATGTAGGTGTAGTACTGGAATATCTCCAGGAGATTTTTCCAAATTTTAGATTTTTAATGGGTTTTACCCCCCCCCCCCCCCAACATGGCAAAAAACGAGAAAAATCTAAATTTCTCAAAAACGGCTCTTACAGCCCTTAATGTACCCCTACCATATGGAAAAAACCGCATCTTTCTAAAAATTCTCGTTTAGGTAATAATAATAACTGAGTTTTGGGGGTTTTTGGCCAAAAAGGGGGTTGTTTTTCAAAACATTTCAAAACCTTTTATCCTGCATCCATACAGGCCTAATTGACATGTTTGGTGCAAATTTGTTCGAAATCGATAGAAAAGTTTTAATAATAATAATAACATTTATTAGTTAATATTTTGAATGAAACTAATATGAAACTTACAAATATCTACATAATGTGTACTACATACATCTAATTTTTCCATGGTATGTCCTACTTTTGCAATTCTATAAATAACCACCTCCTATGCTACTCTTGGGAAGGTATAAAGTTTCAACTGGGAGAAAGTATGTGGCAATTATCTGGTACCTTTTATTTTTTTACTTTAAAGCGCTCCTGAATTAAAGTGTATTTATAAAAAAGTGTAATTTTCTAGGTTAAACATGACCGAAGAAACTAAAATAATTGGAAACTTTGCATGGAACAAATATTGACAATACTTTAGAAATTATAAATTCTCTACACGCTCTCGACCAATCACTTTACATACCCACCATCACGCATTTCATATCTAGCATAATAGGAACCCATCAATCTATTCATCCAGAAGGCCTATTTATGCAACAATAGTCTCATGTGTCAGTTCGTGTCCATACAATGACCGCAAGCCCGGGTACCGTAAACACTGGACCTACCTAGATAGGCTTACAAAATTACATTGACTCTAGCATCGAGAACAATGTCTTGGTTCTGTGTCCAGGAAACTTGGATGCTCAATATAATAGAAGCGATACTTTCCCAAGACGGTAAAACTGTTTTATTAGCCGAATTTTTGAAGAAAATAAGAGCTATTACACTCGACCCAACTTGAAAACGGTTCGTCGGAGGAGGGTAAAACTTCGTTTCTATCCGTTTCAGACCATTTGGAGACGATATCCAAAATTAATTACTTTATATATACAGGGTGTATCAGGAAGAAACGGAAAGAATTGCAGGACGTGTTCTACTGGTGAAAATAATGAAAAAAGTTCCTATAAACATAGGTCCGAAAACGCTTCGTTTTCCAGATATCCGCCATTTGGTTTTTTGTACAAAATAATTCATATCTAGAGAACGGTTTGACTGATTGAGTTCAAACTTGGTATGAAGTTTAACCTGATAATGATATACCTCAAGAAAAATAAACGATTAAATCCAATAATGCGTTTCAAAATGGCGGCTGTTTGAAAACTTCAAACCTAAATTACTCCAAAACCGTACATTTTAACGAAAAATGTCAAGACACCTTTTTTGTAGCCCTTTTGATTCCCTATCGGATGGTGTAACTGTCAAAATAATCGGAAAAGGATAACAGTTAAGTTATGTGTACTAATTGGTTTGTTCAACTCGGCATCCTATACGAACACAGTAAATACTACAATATTGTATGGACATTTGTTGTCATTATCTTTAACTTAGAAATTATCCTTCGTCCGATTGTTTTGACAGTTACACCATCCGATAGGGAATCAAAAGGGCTACAAAAAAGGTGTCTTGACATTTTTCGTTAAAATGTACGGTTTTGGAATAATTTAGGTTCCACCTCTTCCGATCCACATCTAAAAAAGGTACTCTCGAGTTGCTGAAGTGTGGAGGTGCACCATCTGCTTGGTAGATGATGCGCATACGCAAATCCCGATCCATACGTTTACTTTGAACCTTGTCCTACTGCGTGATTCGCGAGCCATATGCGGATTTTCAACTGCATAATGATGCTCGTTGTGGAAATTAAAAACTCCATCTGGCGTAAATGACGATTCATCCGTCCACAAAATTGTCTTAAGAAAGTCGCCACGATCATTATGTCTAATCCAACGGCAAAAGTGAAGTCTTTGAGGAGGATATTTCGGTTCAAGAGTCTGAACGCGGATGAAATGGTACGGATGCAGTCCTTCTTTACGAAGTAGTTTTGATACATATGTCTGAGATACGCCCAATTCACTGGCCACAGTTCTTGTACTTGTCCGCGGATCTTCTTCTACTCGGTCTAGCACAGCTTCTTCTACGGCAACATCTTGCATGAAATTGCCAACTAAGCGACCATTAGTAGGAAACTGTCACTTTTCACACAAACTCTGATGTACCCTGGTAAGGTTCTGACATCGGGAATCCTTCTGTCAGGAAAACTACGATTGTACTCGCGACGGCTTTCAGCCGCATTACCAGAGTAAAAGCCGTATACAAAATGCATATCAGCATATTCTAAATCTGTTAAAGGATTCATATCACAAAATGCATATCTTACAACACAAAGATATTGTGTATCTCAAACACAACGTGCATCTCAAACACGTTCAGTTTCACGTGCAAATTAAATGATGACTCAATTATTACAACAATGTAGTATTAACAACAGCTGAATCAGACTGGGTGATAATTTATAATACCATTATAACAGCTGATTTCAACCAATACCAAGTTACAGCTGATTTCGTAAAACAAATAAGTACATTATTTCAGTACATATCTTTGTTAAAACAAAATCAGTAAAACGTGTTTTATTCCAGTTTAATAGAGTTTTTACTGTCATACCTAATCGTAAAACTTAACATTTGTACATCATTTTAAAGGTTATTAAACGAGGAAGTTTTTAATTTCATTTGATATTGCCTTACGTTTCAATTAAGTAGTTAAAAAGGGTCTTGAAATGTAACCTAAAACATTTACTTTCCCAACTTCTTATTTTATTTCCAACTTTGAAAGGCATTATTATTGACAAATCATTACAAAAAACCTCGGTTTTATAGCAAATTTAATTCTTGTTCTAATGGTTTTAATTGCATTTCGGTATGTTGATTAGTTTTATTTTTATCAAACAAATAGTGAGGCAAAATAGCATGATTTTGAAAAAACACAAAATACGCGACTACAGCCAAACGGTTGAGAATCGGACATGGGTCCATATGAACTTTTTTATTCCATTTAGTCCGTAGAACACACTGGCGAAGTTAATGGTGTCAGTAGAAACTCACCCTGTATATCTGTTTTATTCCAGGATTGATAAGTGGTAGTAATTATGCTTCAAAATTGCAGATTTTTTGGTGAAAGGGTCCTAGTAGGATACTTCAGATACACTTTTTTTTGTTTTTTGATCCGATTCAAAATGGCGGAGTTATACCGATTAATCGTTTTTGGGTATAGATTTAAGGGTATATACCCCTAAGTATATGGGTTTTTCCCACCTTGATAAAATGATAGTAAATATGCTTCAAAATAGCTGAAATTTTAGTGGAAGGGTCCTTGTAGGATGTCCCAGACACTGATACTTATATTTTTCGATTTTACACAAAATGGCGGCTTGTTTGATTCAAACCAAAATGGCAAAGTTAGAGCGAGGAAATTGCATTATTTCTCCCACTCATAAACCCGTGTGCAATTTTTGAGCTATATCGTTCGAAAGGTAATTACATTTACTACAATCTTGTGCAAAGGTAATTCAGGTACAGACCCCGAAACAAGGAATAAAATTGATAGGAAAATCCCGATAAATGATTTTTTCATTATCCATATAAGATAATTGGGCAATTTCTCCCAATCATAAACCCGTGTGCATTTTGTGAGCAATATAATTCGAAAGGTAATTAAATTTACTAAAATCCTGTGCAAAGTTATTTCAGGTACAGTCCCCGGAACAAAGAACAAAAGTGATAGGAAGCTCCAGATAAATGTTTTTCTCATTTCAAAGTAAGGTAATTACGCAATTTCTCCCAATCATAAACCCGAGTGCAATTTGTGAGCTACTGTATATCATTCGAAAGGCAATTAAATTTACTATAATCCTGTGCAAAGGTATATTTGGAACAGTTTCTGGAACAAGGAACAAAACTCATAGGAAACTCTCATTTTATAATAATAGTTATTTCCTGATAAGAAAATTCGGCTATAGTAATGCGGCAGTGCTGCTTACGGGTTTTTTTAGGGCTCTGGTACACCTAAACAATATTGGTTTTAATGTACTTAGAGCAAAAATTTAAACTTAGTTGTTACTGTTTTTATATATGAGTTACGATTCATTTGAAGAACACGATGTGGATGGCGCGATATTTTTTTGATCAGAAGACCCCAGTTTTAAATCAATCTCGATTAAAATCAATAATATATAGATATATATATATATATATATATACTTTGTTGGTCGAATTTTTCGTTTTTTGTTCAAAAGTGCATCCTCATCATAAACTCAAAGCATAACTATCACGGTGCAAAATACTAAAACACATTTTTGCTACTGTTATCAGTTTGAATGAATAACAAATATCGCAATTGTTCTAATTGTTCGTTCCGTAGACAAACTATACAAATTTCACGAAGCCTATGAGTCGAATACCCCTCCAATTCCCACAATTACGGTGCACGGCCATACCGTCAATGCGTAGCGAATGTCCTCCGTTATTTTACTGTACTTGATCGGCCTTAATTTGTCATATTGGCAATGTGTACTGTGCGGCGTGACCTTGAGGGTCAACAACACCAAAACTGTCACGCAAACAGACCCACACTGACCCATCCTTCACTCGACACCCGCTCGTACAACGTGGGTTGGTAACAAGATACTTCGAAACTGAATTTAGATATTTCTTACGATAGCTGCAATGTAGTGGTCTTCTTACAGTTACGGTGACCAACCTAAAGAAATAGCCGAATAGCCTCGGAACACTAAACCAGGTTTTCCTTATATCAAACGAAAATATAGAACTTGCACTTCAAATCGATATAAAAATCATTTTACAAATACAGTATATCTATTCGTAATAAATACATCGATTGCAAAATGTGCTTTCTCATTCATTGGTTGAAAACTGTCCAATTGCAAGGGTTTGGTTTACAGAAAACTTCATATCTAAGAAACGATAAGAGTGACGATCGTCGTAAAAAGTTCAAATCTTGACAACTCCAACGGTGCCCTTATCTTCTTCTCAAAATAAGTCTGTCTAACGGTTATGTGCCTTTAAAAAGTAACGAGTTTGAGTCATTTGCTTGTACTTTCTCACACGGCATCAGTTGATTTAAACAACTACAATTTCATAACGATGATTACATATATGTAAATATATGTGGTAGATGAAATTTGTAAATACAAAAATTAACCTATAAAATATTTCTTTTCCAATGGTTTTCGTTTGGTTGAGATTGGATAATTGACCGAGCGAAGCGAGGTCTCCGTTTTAGCTCGACCGTTCGACATTTCGTCTGTGTGTCTGTCTGTCTGTCTCACGATTACGGCCAAACGCCTTGACCGATTGTGATGATTTTTTGCATGAATGTTCCTTATTCCTAGGCCGAGCCATGTAAATATACGTTTTTTCCGTTTTCACATTTAACCCCTTAAATAAAATAAAAATGGTGGCCGGACCGTTTCTCTCAGTGTAAGCTTTTTTCCAAAGCCAGTTTGTGGCTTAAACGTAAGTCGAATTTAAAAACTACTAACATTTTGCGGGGCAAATTTGATTTTCAACAAAATTGTATTCTTGATTTTTTCCGTATCTCTAACGGTAAGCTCACAAAATGGCCGTAAACTTAAAATTTGTTAAAAATCGTCCAAGTTTTTGTATTTTAACCATGTTTTTATACGTTTATTCTAAACCAATTCAAAAGTGTTCCATAGCTTTTTTGCAGAGAAAAGTTCAAAATAATTCATATATGCCAGTAAAAAAATGATTGAAGTAAAATTAACAAAGTTATTAGCTCAAGAAACAAGCATGTTCAGTAACGAAAGGAAAAAGTTGAACTTTAAGCCTACATAAAAAGTAGTAAAAAGTTTTTGTAATTTTTTTCATAATATCAAAAAGTTTCGTAATTTAGTTCTAATTAGAACTGTAGGCTATAAAAATATTTATCAATTTCAAATTTCTTATTTTGAAAACACCAGTTTTTATGTTCCTACTACAAGACTGCTAACAAAACTAGGTCTATTTTGAATAGTAATTTAGGAATACTATATCCTTTGCTCAAAAATGACATATTATAGAGAATAAATCAAAGAATTTAACTGTATACTTGTAAATTATTATTCCATTATTCCATAAAGTATTTGACTTAGCTTTGCTTGGATTACAAAATGAGATGAAACAAATGAAACCTCGCGGTGATAAAGGACATACAAAAAATGACCGTTGGACAGCGTGGGACGTGTTGGTAGTTTGTACATGGGTTGAGATCACTATCACGACGCTTTAACATCGTTTGTTTTCATTATTTCTAATGTTGGAATATGATATGGAACTGTAAATACATTGTTAAGTTTTAGTTATTTAAGTATGTAAATATTTAATTCTATGTTTTCCCTCTATAACTTGATATGTTTAGCTATCTTACGCATTATTAACCTAAATAAAACACAATGCTCTCTAAAAGAAAATCTTTAGCAGTTAAAGCTCAAGAAAAGAAAAAAACGAGTACTCGAAACCCAGGAATCGCGGGAATTGTAAAATAATGTTTCACTGGCTAAACCTTCTGCTTACTTCCTTACTGGCACACAATTTTTAACCACATTTGTTATTTCAACGAGCGAGGTCTACTGATCACAGAAGTACTATTATTTAGTGGGTGAAATATTCTATACAAGTTCTGCTGTCTGAGACCTAAGACTACTCAATTGAGCAGCCTGTCACTTAGACGATTAAACAAAACAAAAATATAATAACCAAAAAGAGTGGGCTGCAGCCCCCACAGCCCGTCCCCTGGATCCACCAATGGACCATCATCGGTGCCCATTGACTACTGCCGTCCTCAAGTCTTACCATAAGAGTTACTGCAATAGCTCATCTTTCCTATGGAAATTCGCTAATAAAAGATGTAACATGATTATAGGACAGAGAGTCCGGGTACATTCCAACCTAGAAATATTTCGTAAAGACAGAAGAGTCTGGACTCTTTGTTCCCCTCTACGCTTGTACCTGGCTCTCTACGTGTTTCAATTAGTGTCTGATTCCCCAAAAGCTGTACAGGAACGAACAGTTCCCTCTATTTTTCACAGTTTGTTTTCACTATAAATTCATTTTTCGTTCTGTTTTCCATCCAACAGTCTTGTTTCGACCCACACACTTCGCACGTCAACACTCCGGCCTCAACGCAATTACACTCTGCA
The DNA here is from genome assembly GCA_018207615.1 of Philaenus spumarius. Taxonomy (NCBI): domain Eukaryota; kingdom Metazoa; phylum Arthropoda; class Insecta; order Hemiptera; family Aphrophoridae; genus Philaenus; species Philaenus spumarius. The sequence goes on along the minus strand of JAGFPH010003573.1, from coordinate 108,333 downwards.
GTAAGTTTATTTCAAATCACTTATCTCCCGCCCAAGTATTATAAACAATTACCGCTTTCTAAATATGAAAACTTGGCAGATTTAAAGGACTATAAATCCACAGCAGATGGTTTCCTTCAATTATTGCTCGTATTGATAAACAAACTTGCGAGGCTGATATTGTTTACGGTTATTGTCTATTTTACTGAAGATAATTTTAGAATAATTTATGTTTTCATGTTGGCAGTACTGGTGTAACGTCTTAATCCTATGTATGATCGCTGACATGTGCAAGTATCAACATGGCTTACATTTGCGTCATAGGTTTGCTTTTGTGTTTTTTGTATTACAGTAGTTACCAATAAACTTTCATTAGAATTAAGAAATAATTCGATCACGCAGCTGAACCGTTGACGTAAGTTGAGAGAATTTCTGAAATTCAATTTATTGACCGAGCGAAGCGAGGTCTCCGTTTTAGCTCGACCGTTCGGCATTTTGTCTGTGTGTCTGTCTCACGATTACGGCCAAACGCCTTGACCGATTGTGATGATTTTTTGCATGAATATTCCTTATTCCTAGGCAGAGCTATGTATATATACGGGGTTTTCCATTTTTCATTTTTAACCCCTTAAATTAAATAAAAATTGCGGCCGCACCATTTCTCTCAGTGTAAGCGTTTTTCCTAAGCCAGTTTGTGGCTTAACCGTAAGTCGAATTTAAAAACAATAACATTATTCTAGTATAAAATTTGATTTTCAACAAAATTGTATTCTTGATTTTTTCTCTCTAACGGTAAGCTCACAAAATGGCCGCAAACTTCAAATTTGTTAAAAATCCTCCAAGTTTTTGTATTTTAACCATGTTTTTAAACGTTTATTCTACACCAATTCAAAAGTGTTCCATAGCTTTTTTGTACATAAAGATTCAAAGAATTTAGGCTATATATGCCAGTAAAAAAATCTATTTGTTTGTAGTGACCGTATTCTCTAAAAAAATCCTGGTACTAATGTGTGTAAATTGTAAAATTTTAGTGGAATTAGTTGAGCAGTTTTTGAGAATATAGAAAAGTGTATTACTATTTAATTTAAAAGGTAGTTATTCCACTTAGTCCTTTTGACTTAAGTAATCAAATTGCAAATAGTTTTGTATCCTACCTTCAAAATAATATTACATAATTTTAGCTTTATAGCTTGTAGTAAGTTAATTTAATTTATATTTATTGTATAGGGCTAGCAACCCCATTTCAACCCCTTAGACTGTAGTAATTCTAACGTCTAAACACTCCTGGCAATAATTTGGATAAAGAGTGAAATTTTTAGTGAAATCGATCGATAAGTTTTTGAGTCTAACGAGGACAAAAAAACAAATATTCATTTTTATATACAGAGTGTTCATAAAGTCCCTTTAACTCCCCTCATTAATTTTGTTTTATTTCATTAATTTCATTAATTATGAACACTCTGTATAATATTATTATTATTATAGAGATTCAACTGTACTGTACACCTTCAATGCTTGATATTTATAAGGCCATGTAGTGCCGCCGCTTGTTGACGTCACCAACTGACAGCTGAGTTTAGTTTGTATGTAGTTTTAGTTTTTGATGTGTTCCAAGACCTCACCATGTAAGACATTCTCACAGATGGTACAAGTGTATCTGTTTTGTAATAACTTTCTTCCAAAATTATTGATTCACGTTTTCCCATCGTGGAAGAGACTGCCCCCCTCGCCCCACCCGTGCTACCGTCTCTGTAAAGTCTGATTTATGAAACCCGCGATAACCACAGGTGAATGGCCATCGACCTGGCTGCCTGTAATAAAACCAATGCTATCTGTAACCGGCAACACCCTTGCTTTATACTATCTGTAGTCGGTAATGGAAACATTAACATAAAATGAAAGTATACGCCCCCCCCCCCCCCCCCGCCGCACTCACTATAGCGTCACAGTTCAACGCCTTGCGTGGACGAGTCACCACAAACGTAATAGATTGGTTGCACGTAGCCCTCTGCGGCTCTGGCTGTGGTGGGCTTTCGAACTGCCGGAATACAAGTTTTTTGATGAGTTGTTTCTTTGTCCTGCCATCCATATTGGAGTCGGAATTTTCAAATCTCCCATAGGCTACTCATCTAACAATGGACATTTTTATTCTAGAATGTTTATTTTTATAGTAAACTAGCCGACCCGTACGGCGTTGCCCGTGGTTGTTGGTATTTTCAGTATTTTTGACGTAATTGTAATTCTTTTTAAGTGTTCGTTGAATACCTGTGCGTATCCTACTGTGGTCATGAAAAAAAGTCTACGCTATTTAGGAAAGCACTGAAAATTGTATTCCTGTAACTAACGTAAAACTACTATCTAACATGAAAAAGCTTGAAATATATTGTTTTAATTTATAGTTTTTACTAAGTTTGACTTTCACTTAATTTCATTGACAATGTTGCGAGCACCTACGGCCTTAGAGAAAGCTACGTACCAAATTTCATTCCAATTCGTTCTTATAGGGATTTTTAGTAACTTTGACCCCCCCTCCCCAAACCACCCTAAAATTTCGAATTTCTTTAAACCCTTTCTTAGCGAGGGTTTAAATTAGCTGGGGTCGTAGAAAAGATATTTGATTCACTTTGTAACATCCGCGTTAATTTAGGATGTAACAAACTGGATCAAATAGAGTTTGTAATTTTAAATGTATAGGCCTAATTAGTATAAGATATATACTAGCTGACCCGTGCGTAGCATTCGCATTCTAACTTACTAATAGTGTTTAATTAATTTAAAACCATGTTAAAGAGAAATAATTTTGTTATTGTTATTATATATTTTTAAACAACTTACCAACTTGCAAAAGGTAAACAACAACAAATAGGTGTATCCACAATGTTGTTTATAATCACGCTTACAATTAATTAAAAATAGCAATGTAGTGGCGTAACGGCAGCTCTCCAGCTGGGTATTGTTATCATCAGTGTTGCCAACGCCAGGAAAATATCCCTATACAACTTACTTGATCTTACATCACTGTTACTACCGGATTCTTTATTTTTTTTTTTATAATTGTATTTTGTATATTTTTCCGGTGTAGCGGTTAAGGAAAGCTTTAAAATGATGCCTCATTCATGTAATTTGATGATATATTAAGGAAGTTATGGCGTACCGACAAAAAAATGGCAATGAGAAATAATATATGTGATTGTTTAGTATTTAAATATACAATATACAGTACATATCAAAATAAAGCTACGAATGTGATATTTTAATGGCATTCAGTTTAATTCAGATGGTTTGTTTAGTTTTCAATAAAATATGTTTAACTCGTGTATGTTTATGGTTATGCATGGTGTCAAATAATTTGTTTGTTATTATTATTATTGATAGCGAAAATATGTTTTGAAAAGTATTAAAAACTTCATAGTTATGATATATTTTATATAAACAATATTTTAAGCAGCCAATGTTTGAGTTGAATTATAATTCTGTAAGCATTTTTATTTGTGTTTGTTTATAGTTTTTCAATCTAACCTTAAAAAGCTGTTGGTTTTGAAGAGTATTAAAGTGATTATAAATTTGCTAAGTAATGTTGCTATGGTAATACATGTAAACAAACATAATAAGCTTTTTATACGAACAGCTGTTTTTGTGAGCTATGGTTTTGAGTTCATACAATAAATGCTGTTCAGTTTCTTCCAAATTTGAAACTTTTTCGGGAAACTTTTCAAACTTTTCTTTACGTATAAACCTTCTATGAACTACTACAAACATTTTAAGACCAAAAATAGCCAAATCGGTCCAGCCGTTCTCGAGTTTTAGCTAGACTAACGAACAGCTTTTCATTTTTATATATATAGATGAACACCGATCATGGTCCCCAGAACACATTTTAGGGTGTCATCGAAAATGTTATATATACATCTATATAAAGGGTATTAGTGAACTCTCTTTAAAAAAATTGTAGATTTGTTCCTTGGGTCAAGACAAACAAAAAACAACTTATAAACATTACACCATCCGATAGGGAATAAAAAAGGCTACAAAAAAGGTATTTTGACATTTTTTATTAAACTGTACGGTTTTTGAGTAATTTAGGTTTGAAATTTTTAAACGGCCGCCATTTTGAAACGGATTTAGTTACAGCAAAGAAGTTTTAAACGGTTATTCTACTTACTAATGTACACATTTATAAATAGTTTCAAGTTTCTAACTTAAATATACCTTGAGTTATAAAACCATTTGTAAAAAACACATACAGACCGACAGACTGAAATCTAGGAATTTTAGACAAATGTTTATATGGTGTTTTTTGTTTGTCTTGACCCAAGGAACATATGTACATTTTTTTTAAAGAGAGTTCACAAACACCCTGTATATAAAATCCAAATACCACTCACTGACTCACTCATCACGAAATCTCAAAAACCACAGAATGGATTGGAATGAAATCGGTGTGTAGCTTCCTCTAGGGCCTTTGGTGCTCACTGAGAAAAGTTTTCAAAAAATTCTAAATTTTAGGGGGGACATGGGGGGGGTCAAAGTTACTAAAAAAAACACCGATCGGATTGGAATGAAATTTGGTATGTAGCTTCCTCTAGGGCCCTAGGGGATCGCTAAGAAAGGTTTTAAAACATTCGAAATTTTAGGGGGGTTTGAGGGGGGTCGAAGTTACTAAAATCCCCATAAGAAATACATAGTACATAATATATTTACTGATCTATTTTTTTGGTTAATATACATTTAACTTTGATTTGTCTATCCGTGCAAAGCTGGATCGGGCCAGCTATATAGTAGAGTATATTTTCATATATACAGTATTTATATATATATGTGTTCGCACTCTCACGGCCGCATTTTAAGTCTGATTTGGTACAATTTGGTACAATTTGGTACACACTTTGGTTGTGCATATCGCTCACACGAGTTCGTTAGCCAAAGAAATCCAACAACCGGAAGCACGTTTTTTACCGAAAATAAACTATTCTTTTAGTTCTTTTATACTAGGGGTTTATCTACATAAATAAATGTAGGATATTATTCTTCAAATTTTGTTTTTTTACACGACCTACCTTACAGCTCACTTGGTTCCTCCAAAATCGATCAAAAGGTAAAATACAATGTAAAAGTACCCCGTACACGTTTGGAATTTTACCTTGGGGCCATCTTCTGATCCGAGGCCGTCCACCGAGTTTATACGCAGCGAGCGAAGCGAACCGAAGTGTGAACAAACATTAAGGCTCAGCTCCCTAAATTCAAAACGGCGGAGTTGGCAACCAACTGCAATGTTAAAATAACCTAACCATACCTTCACTTGTGAGCATATTTTTGTATTATTTTCGTCAAAAAAGAAAGCTGTAGTTTTTTTCCTAAAGTAAAATAGATTGTGGGTGTTGATTGCTAAGGTTTTTTGCAATATCTCTTTTTGCAACTGAGTAAAAAATTAATAAAGTTTACTATTTTTTACTATTTATATCATACGTTTATGAGAAGAATAAAACGGGTTTTTAAAATGTATTCAGCAATCAAAGTCCGCATATTATGACAGTACTTCAAAACGAAACCAAATTTTTATTCCACAAATTAACGGAGAAAAGACTTATTCTGTAGCATTGTTCTTATGGGAATTAGATTCAATATGGCGGACAGGTAGCCCCCTTAAAAAGCTTGTAAACTGTACCAGTTTGGTACGGTTGGGTGTAACCATGAGGTCTTGAAAACGAATAATCTCTCTCACAATCAACTGAACTATATAAGTTCAGTATCGGCAGTTTAACAAAGCTGTTAAATGTTTTGGAGTTTTTGTTGGGTTTTCTACCAAATGTTTTTTAGCTGCTTTCTATCCTTTGTATGCTCAGCCTACACCTTCCTTACAACTTCTCGATCTATGGTACGCCAAAGCCAGGATATTTTTCAGTCGGCCAATGATCTGAATCCAGCACTTTTAATTCATTCAGAAGTGATTCGTAAGGTTCTTGATGTAACGATTAATATTGTGAAGAATAATGTTTATTGTTAATATCGATCGAAAACCTAAAAATATGACGTAGGACAGACTTTGGGAAACAAAAAAGGAAATGTGTACGGTCGTGGGAACCCCGTCAGGAACGAAGTTCATCACGCCTTTTCTTCAATTCTTTTACCACCCTTAACGGCAACATACACACATAATTTTTATCTTTCAATTGCCGTTTATTATTAGATTGTTTTCTTTACAAATATTTACTGTTTCTATACGTTTAATGTTATTATAATAAAGGTCTAGAATTAATTATAACATCAAAGCTAAGATGGTAAACACAGTTAAAGGTCCATTCATTGTAAATACATTCAACGTAAAATGTTGGTTCATCGGTCTAGGCCTAACCTAAAATTATTGTTTGTATGTTTAATTTATTTTACCTGTCGTAACGGCAACATACATACAATAGTTTTAGGTTAGGCCTAGACTTAAAATTACTTTCTATTTATAACATAACATTATTGTATGTGTGTTGCCGTTAAGGCGGGTAAAATAAATTAAATAAACCTACAATAATTTAAGTTAGGCCTAGACTGATTTACGAACATTTTATGTTTATTGAATGTATTTTAGCGCTTAACGATAATGTCTGAACTACGCCGGACGGAACCAATCGTCTTTTTTAAATTGATGAACCAAAACACATGTTTCTCGAATGTATTTACATTCATTGCCATAGCAACCAATTTTGTAACGCTTTTTCGTTATTCGTATTTTATATTTGTCATTGCCATAGCAGCCAAATAATGTTACGCATTACATTTTCTATTTGTTAACTCCTACCGCAACCCGCGTTAAGGAACTACGACAAACAAACCTTCAAAAAGCAGTAGGGGCCTACCGGAACGGCGCGGACTGCACCCCTGGTCTCTAATAACATTAGCGTTCGGTCAGGTACTCTCCCCAGGCAAGTATCGTTATAACATCGATTCGTCACTTCCTACGTAATATCTGTAGGCCTAAATGTATGTAGGCTGAACATCCTGTGTTAGGCTAAGTCAGGTGAGTGAAAGTTTTGGGATGTTTACGCGTGGGATTCCCCATTCATAGTGTAAGGTGCGGATAGTCTTGCAACTTTCTATTAGTGGAAATTCAAAGGCGAATGTAAAACTTACTCGAAGATGCACAATGCACTTGTGCGTAGACTAGATAAAGATGTTGAAACCAGATATAGTACTCTGTAACACATAAATCTTCCCATATCTTTCCACACGCAAACCTTTATAGCGAACTACCAAAGGGAAGATGAACTATTGGAGTTACTCTTATACTGAGACCTAAGGTCGGGAGTGGTCAATGAGCACCGATCATGGTCCCAATAATACGTTTTAAGACGTCATTAAAAATATATATATGTGTTCGCAATCTAACGGTCGCATTTTAAGTCCGGTTTGGTCCAAATTTTGTACGCACGTTGGGCTTTTAGGTCGCTCGGTCGAGTTCGCTATAAAAATATCTAACAACCGGAAGCATGTATTTGGACTGGAATTAAACATTTTTTTTAGATTTTCCTTACTAGAATGAAACGTTTTTGGCGTCTCATTTAAAACAATAAATATAAGAGATTATTCTGCACATTTTGTTTTCTTACACAACCTTTATAGCTCGTCTGGTTCGTGCAAAATCTATCAAAAAGTAAATTACCGTAAAAGTAGCGGGTTTAAATCAACGTTGGGGCAGCTTCTGAGCCGAAGACAAAGGCCGGGATACAAACTCGTAAAGCGAGAGTGTCCGCTGTGTGCGGAACGAACCAGCCCCTTCGTGTGTAGACCAACTTTCCTAAAATTTTGTTAAAACCCTAAAACTTACAAACTTAATTTTCACGAAATCCCTTTAAACCCCTCGTCATTTATGTTACTGAAAATAAGTTAACAAAACTTTGTAGATATCTTATGTTGCATAACACGAAATTTTTTGAAATATCTAACCTTCTATGATTTTGGGGGCTTAGGAGGGGAGGGGGGAAAGGAGGGTTAGAAATTTCAAATATAAATTTAGGTCATGTTATACACCATTGAAAAGCCGATTAAAAGAGAAACACAATGGCGCTAACTAGAGCTTAATTTCTTGCTTCGTTTTAAAGTAAAGTCCTATAAAATAACGTACAACCTATTTATTCCTAATATTAACCAATTAATAACCTGCTTTGATGCTATGATAACAATATCATTTTTCAGGACTCTGATTGTCCATTACTTTGAAACGAAGCAAGATACTAAGCTCTAGTTTGCGCCATTCTGTTTCTCTTTTAATAAGTTTTTCAATTGTGTATTACATGACCTACCTTTATATTTTCAATTTTAACCCCCCTCTCCCTACCCCCTAAAGCCCCCCCCCACAATCATAAAAGTTCAGATATGTCAAAACATTTGTTCTATTATACAACACAAGACATATACAAAGTTTTGTTAACTTATTTTCAATAAGAAAAATAATAAAGGGGGTTAATGGGACTTTATGAACACTCTGTAAAGTAATTTCAGTAGTTTTTAGTAATTAATTGTCCTAAATATTTGTAATACATGTGCTAAAGTAGGAACGGGGTAGGCGTGCGAAGCACGGAGTGTCTCTCTAGTATAAAATGCCTTAGAGGTACACGCATATAAAGACCTTGAGACAATGCACTCCATTCACACGTAGTGGTATACTTACACAGTTCACACCTCAACTTAATCCGTGTGATAATCACAAGGTATAATGTGTGTCGATATTGTAATATAGGCCAAATTACGAGTAGGCTATATTGTATTATTCTATTCTATTTAAGCACGCATTTCTTTTCAAATACTCAACAAAGAATCAATAGATGGTAAAAACAAGATTTCACGCCTAACCAGTTCTACACAGTCTCCCCAGGTTTGGCTTTGTAAGGACCGTTTAGTGAACATAAATAGTTTTGGTTTTTTTCTAGGTATAAGCGGCTTATAGACGGGGAGAGTATTGGGTGACAGTACTAGCGGGGAGTACTCGCGGCTAGTAACTAACCGCCTACTATCCTCGTCTAAATAGGTACTCTCCTCTGAGCGGGGTAGTAGCTACTCGCGCCAGTGAAGTTAAACCTGTTCAACTTTTACTCGCTACCAAGAGGAGAGTAGCAGTCACGTGACCTTCTGGCGCCATCTACTTCGCCCGTCTAAATACGTACTAGCCGCCAGTAGTCAGCCAAGGGCTAGTGTTTGAGGGTGAACGTTGTGCTATCATGTCACTTAAAACTTTGAAAAAACGTACTGTTAAGTGGAGCAGTGAAGATATTTCACGTTTTCTTGATATCTATTACAACTACAAGCTGTTGTGGAATATACGGCATGTCGATTATGCTCAAAAAAATAAAAGAGAGTCAGCAATGGTAAAACTATTTAATGAACTAGTTCTTGAAGACATCACCGTGCCAAACATTGAATTCCTTCGGTTGAAAATTAAAAATGTAAAGAGTACGTACCGGCAAGAATTTGTAAAGGTACAGGAATCCAAGAGAAGCGGAAAGGGGACTGACGAGTTGTACGAGCCAAAACTGTCCTGGTTCAATACAGCGGATTCTTATTTGAGGGAGATGGTGGTATCAAGAGGGTCTACTTCAAATCTGGTGAGCTATATTAAATTTCTGAAAAAATCCACATTGTAAATATAACTACTATAAATATGTTGAAATTTTTTTTCTTTTAGGCTAGCTCCGTGAGGACCACAATTATTGATTAAGACTTATCGAATATTTCATTTAATTTCACGATTATTATTATTTTTTTTTAAATATCCCAAATGAGAGCACAACACGGAATACATACAAACAATGGCTGTAATCTGACAAACGCAAATATTTATGACTGTACTGTCAAAAATACAAGGTCGAAAGGCACCCCGAAAGAGGAAAATATTTAAACGTAGGTACCTCATAATAAAATAAAAGTATGCAAATGACGAGTAAACCCCTACATATTTTACTAAAAGTACAGTAACAACTTTAAATTAAAATTTATTACTACAAGGTTACATAAGTTGTAAAAATTATTGGCATTTGGGTAAAATTCCAAAACAATTACGAAATGTAAAAAAAACATTTATTATAGAACTTACATTACAATATAAGCTAAAACGTAAAAACGTATTGATATTATTTACAGCCAACTATATATTATATTTATGTGTTGTTCGTTCAATCCGCACCAATTGATTTCATTTGCCCTCATTGATCCCATTTGGATCCTCTACTGCCAACTCACGAAAAAGTGTTTCTGAGGCACCAAGTATACCTCTTCTACTAACCCATTCCTTTACCCAAGGTCTTCTCCTGTGCAATATTTCCTTTAGCTCCTCGCTTAACACCATAACCACCTCACTAACAGCTTCTTTAAAAGCTTCTTCAAATTCTGTGTCAGACATGATAACTTTACACAACAAACAACCTTCACAAAAGAGATCACCATACTGGCCGCCAGTGTGTTCTTTTACTAGCAGCGAGTACTCGCTACGTCTAAATACCTACTAGCCGGCCAGTCCACTAGCAGCGAGTACTCTCTGCTAGTACTGTCACCCAATACTCTCCCCGTCTATAAGCCGCTATAGTTGTGCACACAGCGGATTGTCTTGAGAACTTCACCATAGGACCTGGTTCGCGGATTCCTATACGGTCATGAACATTGGTTACCTGGTTAGCGGGGGGGGGGGGAATGGAGTACGGAGATTCCGGCAGTCATTTAGAAAAGGTGCGGACTATTAGTGAAAAGAGCAACTATCTGAACATAATTGAAGCTAAGGGTCTATTTGTACATTGATAAATTCTTAAGATGGCACTTAACAGGTTTGTTAGGTCAGTGCCAAGTACAAACGTAAATAATTCGACACGCAGCTGAACCGCTGACGTGAGTTGAGCAAATTTCCAAAATTAAGTTTATATGCCTATGTTTTAGGGGTTTCAACCAACAATTTGGGAAATAGGTACACTCACGAAGGCGTTGAACAGCTGTCTGTGTGTACGCAATATATTAGTAGAATTTGTTTGCACCACTTGGTTTAGAACCGGGTTCTTCTATGCTATTTTACATTTTGGTCGATTTTGGGAGAACTAAGCGAGCTAGAAGGTCGCGTAAAAAAACAAAATTTGCAGAATAACATCCTACATTTATATTTTTAGAAAAAACTCTAAAAAATGTCATTCTCTTAGTAAAAATGTAAAAAATATTTACTTCCTGTCAAAAAACGTACTTCCGGTTGTTGGATTTTTTTGGCTAACGAACTCGTCCAAGCGACGTAGACAACCAATATGTATACCAAATTTGAACCAAATCGGACTAAAAATGCGGCCGCTAGAGTACGAACACATATATACATACATACATAAATATATATTTATAAATACATATATATAAATGAATTTTATTGACACCCCAAAACATGTTCTAGGGACCATGATCGGTGCTCATTTGCTACTCCCGACCTTGGGTCTTACCATAAGGGCCACTGCATAGCTCATTTTTCCTATGGAAATTCACTAATAAGGACAAACAGTCCAGCTGTCATTCAGAAAATGAACAAAATATATTTTGTGGTCTACTCTTCGTTGGTGTATACCCGGACTCTGTCCTACGTTCTAGGACCTATCCTTAAGCCAAATTACAAGTTTCTACTTTATTAGGAACTGAAGGAAATCTAATAAAAATTTCAATAAAACTTGTAGCGTCAAATACATTTAGTCCATAACGTGCGTTTGTCTAGAAATGTATGAGAGGCTGTTTGAACAACAAAGGGGATATTACCAGCAACAGCATGCTGCACTGCAAGCTGCTCGTGTAATAGCGTACAAATGTCGTGTGCAAGCTGATATCAGCATGCTGACAAACGTCGGATCGTTTTGATATATTCACAAGCGGACATCAGCTTTACATACTGTGTATGCGTCTGATCCCTTCCACACCAACGTCTTACATTGTCAAGTACGTATGAAAATAAACTGAAAGTGCGTGTGAAAACTTTTGTGCACATTTTTATAGAATTTAACTTGTATTTGCTTGTTATTTACATTCTTTCTTAGTAAATATTTTAAATGTCTGACATTCGTGAATACACGAAAGAAGTTTTGAGTGAATTGCTATTTTTGTATAGAAATACAGTGCTATATAAGTTGTTGAAGTGCTTCCCACCTAGCCAACTCTTCAACTTGTAGCACTGCAAGTTAATGCGTGTAATAAGGTCATGCAACATTTCTACCAGCAAGCACATCAGCATGCTGCGTGTTGTACTTACTTTAGGGTGCAATAATTGACGTCTTCCCCACGAGGCAAACCTAACTTATTAGCGAATTTCCATAGGAAAAATGAGCTATGCAGTGCACCTTATGGTAAGACCCAAGGTCGGGACTAGCAAATGAGCACCGATCATGGTCCCTAGAACATGTTTTGGGGTGTCATTAAAAATCATATGTATATATGTGTTCGCACTCTAGCGACCGCATTTTAAGTCCGATTTGGTTCAAATTTGGTACACAGGTTGGTTGTCTACGTCGCTCGAACGAGTTCGTTAGCCAAACAAATCCAACAACCGGAAGCACGTTTTTTGACCGGAAGTAAATATTTTTGAGATTTTTCTTACGAGAATGAATTTGTTTTTGACTTTTTTCTACAAATATAAATGCAAAAAAACAAATTTTGTTTTTTGACGTGACCTTGGTTCCCCAAAATCGATCGAAACGTAAAATACCATAGAAGTACCCGGTTCAAAGCCATGTGGGGGATTCTACCGTGGGTTTGGAGTGCGAAGCACGCAATTCATGGTGTATTGAAGATACTCCCAATATGGGGGTTGGCGTGCGAAGCACGCAATGCATTTTGTATTGAAAATACTCTTAATACGGGAGTTGGCGTGCAATGCACTGTGCGTCGGCCGCTTCTCATAGTGTTCAGTGTCAAGCTCACATGTGCGCCCTTAGCAGTGAACGTGTTAATAACTTAAATATGTCTGTTAGAAAGTATGTGCCAATTCCTGGTACCGTTTATTTTAAAGTTATGTTCTTGATATGGATACTATTCCAGATTATCCTACACCCGCCAATTTGCCTCTATGATTACTATAAAACCCACGACCGTCACCTTGTCCGTGTATTGTGTACCAACAAAGCCTTGTTCAAAGCATTGTATCGGTTCTGCTATTAGCATATAACCTGTGGGCTCCATATTGGGAGACTCGTAACGGCCTCACCACGGATCTTTCACAAAAGCTCTTGTAATAATTTACGATATAATTCGGTTTGGGAGCGAGGCTCGATCGTTCCTGTTATGTCTTGCTATTGTTAGCCGTACAAACTGTTGTTGTGAAACCTTCTCTATTGTTTCTACGCACAGTGTGGGACTTGAAGATTTGTTGCTTTAACTCAGTCATTTCTGTGTAATTCGATAAATTGTTATTCTTAACACTTCAATTGCGACAAACCATCCATTATAAGAATGTTACTACAAAACCAATATCAACTTTTATAAAAGCGAGTATACGGCCGTACGTACATACACGTACGTGCGTACGTGAGTAACATATAATATAACAGCTGATTCCACCCAAAATCTGTAATACTTTTAAACAAAGCCAGTGTAGGTTATAGTTTGTGGTTATTTTTACAACTTCAATCGTTATAATTTCTTGTGAAGTTGATTTATTTAAATAAGACTTATGGAACTAATGTATGCTATAATATACGTTACTAGGGGAGACCCCTGCGTGCTCCGCACGCCAACCCCCAATGGGACCTTCTAAAAACATATGTTATGTTTTATTTATCCGTACACCAACCCCGTTGTGACCTAATAATCATGTTATCTTTTCTTTATAATAAAGCTGTATGATTAATAATAACCTCAAAACTAAGATGGTAAATAATGTTAAATGTTCACATTAAATTATTTCTTTATATTTGATAACGCAGTTATAATAATGATTAAAAGGACCAGCAAGGCTCAGGTCTACACTTTAAAGCCCTAACATAAAAGCTAGAAATACAAAAATAATTGCTTCAAATTTTGAAATCAGCTGTTAATGGAAATATTGTAGCAAACAACTATTTTATTATCTGTTATTTTATTCAGTTGGTTGATATGGTAATAAATGTAAATACATGTGTTGGTTTATCATTCTAGGCCTAACATAAGAATTTTTCCGAATATTTATTTACAAATATTTAAATAAAAGAAGGTTTTTATCGAAATGAATTATAGCCTATGTTACTCAGGGAAAGTGTAGCTTTTTATTAGTAAAACTATTTTCTCAATCGGTTCAGTAGTACCAGAGATTATCCCCTACATACAAACAAACAAACAAACAAACAAACAAAAACTTTACCTCTTTATAATATTAGTACTATAGATAATATTTGCCTTTAAGGTTATAAACTGCATATAAATACAACCTTTTATCATCAATATTTAAATACAAATTTAAAGAAGAGATACCCATTCGTTTAACTTCGGAAACATTCGTACATCTTCGTATGACGTATAAACATATTCGAGAATTTCTTCACTATAACATAATAACTTCAAAATCATTTGTTCTATCAGTATGAAATGAAACGCAATTAAAAGATAGTATTTTTATTTAAATATATAATAGCTTATGTAAATAAAAATAAATGTTTAACAAATATGCCTACAGTTTTATAATCCCTATTATTTACACATTTATCGACTTAAAAATCCCCGTCAGCAATTCAGCATAGTTAGGTAGGCCTAGATAAGTATTCCTTAATGTTGTTTTTAAATAGTTTGTTTTACTTTCTCCCCCTATACCATAGTATATGGAGAAAGTATTGTATTCGTCAAAATTTTCGAGTTTGAGTTTTTGGTGGAAATATCCGTTTTGGGTCCCCCTGAACCTAAAAAAGTGGTTTTCGGAGTGATGTCTGTGTGTGTGTCTGTGTGTCTGTGTGGATGTTATCAGACCTAGAGCCTAAACCAGTCGTCCGATTTTGATGAAATTTGGTATGGAGGTACTAATTCACGGTATCTCCAGGCATTTTTTTCATTTTTGTGAATGTTTTATTTTTAAGGGTAATTTTCCCATAAAAACCCATAAAATAACGGAAAAATTAACTTTTCTCAAAAACGGCTCTAACGATTTTGATTAAAATTTTATAGTTTATTAGGGACCTAAAGAACTATAAACTGTAAAATTTTAATCAAAATCGTTCGAGCCGTTTTTGAGAAAAGTTGATTTTTCCATTATTCTATGGATTTTTATGGGAAAATGACTGTTAAAAATAAAAAAATCACAATTAATTGGTAATAGTATTTTTTTATTAAGTTTCTATAATGAGGGAGAAAGTATGTGTCAGTTTCCTGATACCGTTTATTTTAAATTATGTATTTCTGAAATGCATCTAATTAATAAGTCTGTGATTTTTCACAGGGGCTTACTAGTCTTAATTATAAATTCCGCAATCCCTTCGTAATTTTAAATGCGGTACACGTATTAACTTCAAACTTTGAGGAAATTAATTGTTAAAATTCTGAACCTTTTAGGGGTGTGAATGAATTTTACCCTTATTCGGTTAAAGGGGGTGCAAGAGAAAAATGGTGTTAAGTAAACCCCTCTCCGATAACCCAATCCAAAATGGCGGTGCCAAGAAGTTCAGATTTTTTTACATATTGTATTCTACATACAACTAGATGTGTATTCATTTTACTTACGCCACACGTTTTGAAGAGACACTTTCCCATGGGGAATAGACTGATGAGAAGTTGGATGACTCGAAAGAAAATTTGCGTGGAACAAAAACAGTTTCAAATGAGACAAATTTAATTGTAATGCTTACTTTTTTTAATAATACCCAGCGTGCTGGTCCTATTCCCTTGCACTGAACATTTTTCAGGTTTAAATGTAGTCTACTTATGAAATTTGATTTAGAACATTATTTATTATACAAAGAATGTATAGTGATTTAATAGTTATAATAACAATTTTCTTTATTTCCACAAGAATTTAAAAGTACTTAAAGGTAGTTACTATTTGGGAAAAAGTCAAATACTTTATTGACCAAGCGTAAGCGAGGTCTCCGTTTTAACTCGACCGTTCGGCATTTCGTCTGTGTGTCTGTCTCACGATTACGGCCAAACGTCTTGACCGATTTTAATGATTTTTTGCATGAATGTTCCTTATTCCTAGGCCGAGCCATGTATATATACGGGTTTTTTCCATTTTTCATTTTTAACCCCTTAAATAAAATAAAAATGGCGGCCGGACCGTTTCTCTCAGTGTAAGCTTTTTTCCAAAGCCTGTTTGTGGCTTAACCGTAAATCGAATTTAAAAACTAATAAAATTTTGCTAAAAGGAAATTAAATTTTAAACAAAATTGTATTTTTGATTTTTTCCGTATCTCTAACGGTAAACTAACAAAATGGCCGTAAACTTCGAATTTGTTCAAAATCGTCCAAGTTTTTGTATTTCAACCATGTTTTTATACGTTTATTCTAAACCAATTCAAAAGTGTTCCATAGCTTTTTTGTAGATAAAGGTTTAAAGAATTCATATATGCCAGTAAAAGATTTATAAAAAAGTGTAGAGGATAAATCAAAGAATTGAACTGTATACCTGTAAATTATCATTGTAAATTTCATAAAAGTATTTGACTAAGCTTTACTTGAATTACAAAATGAGATGAAACAAATGAAACCTCGCGGCGATAAAGGACATACAAAAAAGGACAGCGTGGGAAGTGTTGGTACATGGGTTGAGATCACTAGCACGACGTTTTAACATCGTTTGTTTTCATTATTTCTAATATTGGAATATGATATGGAACTTAAGTTAACTTATGATACATTGTTAAGTTTGAGTTATTTAAGTATGTAAATATTTAATTGTATGTTGTCCTTCTATAACGCGATATTTTTAGCTATCTTACGCATTATTAACCTAAATAAAACACAATGCCTCTAAAAGAAAATCTATAGCAGTTAAAGCTCAAGAAAAGAAATAAAAACGAGAACTAGAAATCGCGAAATCGCGGGAATTGTAAATAATGTTTCACTGGCTAAACCTTGTGCTTACTTCCTTACTGGCACACTATATTTAACCTAAGCTCAAAACCACATTTGTTATTTCAACGAGCGAGGTCTACTGTTCGCAGAACTACTAGTAGCCATACTTACATCTAGATGTATTTTAAGGCTAAACATCCCTGAAAAAGTTGTGTTTTTGGCCCGATAGATGGCAGCACCTCTGCGGCAAATTTGTACTACGAATAATTTCCGTAATTATTATCCGATTTTTGTTTTGTAAGTTATTTTGTAAATGATATGAATAAAAAATTCACGCTATTGTGATGATTAGTGGCGTAACTGGGCGACTGGTTTTATTTAAAGCTAGGGGAGACCCCTGCGTGCTCCGCACGCCAACATCGTTGGAACCTTCTACAGACATCATTATGTTATGTTTGCTTTATAATAAAAGTATAGGATTAATAATAACATCAAAGCTAAGAGGGTAAATAATGTTAAATCAAATTATTTCATAACAGCAGTTATAATAAAGGTTAAAAGAACCAGCAAGGCTCGGGTCTAAATTTTAATAAAAACCTAATCTAAAATAGAATTAATTGCTTCACTGTTTGAAATAAGCTCTTAATGGAGATATTATAGGAAACAGCTAACTACTGTTATTACTATAGCTAATAAGCATAAGGACATTATTGTAAAATATTGAGTATATCTTTTGTTGTTTTTATGTTCAATAGATGCTGCTGTTTTTCAAAAAGTATATAAAAACACGCGTCTCTTCGACTATTCGAGCAAAGTAATCGGAGAAGGACTTTCGGAGATTAGCCATTTTGAACAAACGCACATTTACATTTCTATTTATATATATTATTAGTTTCATAAAAATCTAACTATAAAACAAATCATAGTAGAGAAAGCGAAAGAAAAAAGGAGAGAAAGAAAAGTAAATTTAAATTTACGTAAATTTGCTGAAATAATCACATCCCCATTATATATATATA
>JAGFPH010003573.1:37114-50190 GCA_018207615.1 Philaenus spumarius | reverse complement strand
GACCTTGCGGCCTCGGGTTATGGACTGCTTCGCTTCGCTCGTAGCTTCCGTCGGCCTCGGATCTAAACGGTAAAACCCCCACGTTGATTTGAACCGGATACTTTTATGATATTTACGTTTTGATCGATTTTTGGAACCAAACTATTAGGTCGTGTAAAAAACAAAATTTGCAGAATATCCTACATTTTTTTAAATAAAACC
Organism: Philaenus spumarius; assembly: GCA_018207615.1. Taxonomy (NCBI): domain Eukaryota; kingdom Metazoa; phylum Arthropoda; class Insecta; order Hemiptera; family Aphrophoridae; genus Philaenus; species Philaenus spumarius. Next base: position 49,989 of record JAGFPH010003573.1, on the reverse strand, counting down.
CTAAAAACAAAGTGGATAACATTTTTTTAAAGACAGTCCAAACGTGTTCTGGTGACCATGATTAGTGTCCCCACGTGGATTTTTATATATTAAGTTTTTATAGATTTTGGGGGAACTAGACGAGGTATAAGGTCATGTAAAAAAACAAAATGTGCAGAATAATATCCTTTAATTTTACTTTCTCACAATACTATATAGCATAGAAAAAGTATAGTGATCGCAAAAAAAATCGATGATGAGATTTTTGTGGAAATATCCGTTTTGGGACCGCCTGAGTCCAAAAAAGTGTTTTTTACAAAATGTCTGTGTGAATGTCTGTATGTATGTATGTCTGTCTGTATGTCTGTATGTATACAAAGCTAGAGCGAAAACTATTAGATCGATTTAAAATATATCTGCACCAGACATGTCAAGTAGGCCTGTATAGATGCACGAAAAACGGATTTGAAATTTTTTGAAAAACAACCCTCTTCTTGGGAAAAACCCCAAAAAAAATCAGTTATTATTTTTTAATAAAAAAAACTTCTCTAACGATTTGGATAAAATTTGGCTTATTTGTAGCCTTTAATGTACCCTACCAGATGCAAAAAACCGAATCTTTCTAAACATTTTAGTTTAGCTAATACTAATAATAATAATAACTAATTTTTGGGGGTTTTTTGGCCATAAAGGGGGTTGTTTTTCAAAAATTTTGAAAATCTTTTTTCGTGCATCTATACAGGCCTAATTGACGTGGTTGGTGCAAATTTGTTCGAAATCGATAGAATAGTTTTCTCTCTAGATAATAATAATAATATTTATTAGTTAATCTCCTACTTTAATAAATCACCACAAATATGAAGTCACAGTGAATCTGTTTAATAATTTAAAAATATGTTTTTGATAAAGTATGTGCCAGTTCCTGGTACCGTTTATTCTTTTTTAGATAAGACCACAACAAATTTCAGGCTAGTTTGAAAAATAAAAAAAAATAAAACAGTAACTTCCGTCAAAAAAAAACGTGCTTCCGGCAGTTGGATTTTTGGCTAGCGAACTCGTCCGAGCCACTTAAACAACGTGTGTACCAATTTGAACCAACTCGAACTTAAAATGCGGCCGTTAGAGTGCGAACACATATATAATTTTTATGACACCACAAAATACGTCCTGGGAACCATGATCGGTGCACATTCCCGACCTTATGTCTCACCATGAGGGCCACTGCAACAGCTTTCTATGGAAATTCACTAATAAAACACAAACAATCTCCAAGTTCAATAATAATTTTTCAAATTTAAGTGTATTGTCTCGATGCAAGTTATTGTAGCACAAACCATAACTCGGCCACACATATCTGGACAGAGCAGTTTAGCCAGTTTCTTGTACCAGAGCACGAAATCTGTCGCGGAATAATTACAGCTGCAAATGTCACAATGGTATAGAACCTATCTGTGATGCGCAATAAAGGTGCGCACGATACGTGATTCTACGTAGGTACCGATGTGTTTATCCGCACTGCATCGCATTGACTTAAAGTATTGTCTAGAGATCAATGAACCGTCCTGCATCAATGGTAGTCAGCAGCGCGGCGTGCAATGGCGATTAAAACAGTTGTACCGAACGTCTGCTGCCAATAGCCACGTGTCTTGCTTAAACGACTGAACCGATTCCAATGCAACTCGGCACAGATTGTACCGAATATTTTAGACGTAAGCGGAACGAATATCGACTCGTTCTGGAACTAAAGTAACGCTTTGCGCGCTCGTAAATCGTTCGATGATATTGTAGTCTTAATTGTTCGTCGCGGAATCGCCTTTGTTTACTGTTTGGGCGTGGTTTTTCCTGGTTTTTAATTAAAACGTATCTAATTTTTTACAAATGTTAGAAAAGATAAAGAGAGCTTTATTTTACGTCGGCCGTAAATTTCAAACAATGAGGCTCTGGCGTACCTCTTCCGTATTAGACAGACGCCGCTCAAGAAGTATGCATGACGAGGCAATAATACTCGACTAAATATACAGAACTAACCAATGACGATGACCACCACGGAATGAGGTGATAATTTGGTGGTTGGACCGAAAGGAGAAGACGTCTCCTGAAAACTTAGACACAAAAAATACTTTTATTTCAATCCGACGCGTTTCAACGACAGTGTCAACATCATCAGTGACAAAAAAGATAGTGGACAATAAATAACAACAAATACAATACAACAAAATATAATTAAAACAGTCGTATTATGAGTTCAGACAATTTTCTAATGATCGTTAGATCATCTTTATACATATAATTCTTATGTACGTGTATATGTCACTGAACTCGTAAACGGCTGGAAAATGTTAATGAAATTTCTTGTTTTTCTTTGTGTGGGTCCCTAGATGGTTTAGATTTACAATTGGAAGGGGTTGAAATCACTATATAATAAATTAAAATTAAACTAACTTCCTACAAGCTATAAAGCTAAAATTGTTTAATATTATTTTTAAGTGGTATAAAAAAACCATTTTCAATTCGATTACTTAACACAAATTGATGAAATGGGATAACTACCCTTAACATTAAATAATCATTTTATACGCTTACTTTTTCCTTATGCTCAAAAACTTATCAACCAATTTCACAACAAAATTCGCAATTTACATATATTAGTAGCAGGATTGTTTAGAGAATATGGTCACTACAAACAAATAGATTAAATTGGGGTTGCTACCAATTTAATAATGCAATAAAAACTATTGCACTAACGTCCTCTATAAAGCTAAATTTGTGAAATTCTTATTTGGTTCTGGGACATAAAAACCATTCACAATTCGATTACTTAAGGATCTGCTCCAGTAAACGAGAAAGCTACCGGAAACGCAAGCGCTATATCCCTATCTAAACAGTGTAATTTCTTGCAGCTGAACGCTTTGACATTGCCTCATTTCAAACCATTTTATAAGTCTATCTTTTGTAATTGAGTGTTGAAAAAAAAACTAAATATTCTTTATACAATCTCGGATCCGGCTTGCAAATTATTTTTCATTATTAATTTGTTATTGTGTTAGGAAGAAATTCAAACTTTGTACTTACAAAATGTCAATTACATAACAAATCAAAAGCGTTTGAAAAAATGTAAAATGCAAAAAGGATGCGTATTGTGACTGTGCATAAAATGAGACCTTGCAAACAATTTTACGATAAAAAATAAACGAAATAAATGGTTTTAAATTTAACATTGCTCTTATGGGATAAAAATCCAAGATGGCCGCCACTACAGCAGACCCTTAAGTCAAGATAATGAAATGGGATAACTACTTAAAATTAAAACAAGTAACAGCGAAGCATTGACGGGTAAACTGGTATAAGTGCAAGAATAACACTTCTATTTAGTATTTTCTCAACTCTGAGTATGTAATGTAAAAATTAAATGAAATTCGCGTATTTCTTTTCAATTTTACGACATATTTAAAGGTATTTCATAGTTTAAAATTTGGCATCAATATTCTGGGGAATAATTCAAATAAACTATTTTGTTTACACGAACAGAAATAAAACTGTATACCGGGTGTCTCAAAAATCCTAGCACGCTATACAAGATCGGATTCTATGCCTTCAAATAAATGAAAAGTGTTCAGCAACCATTTCAGTAAACCTTTTCAAAAGGGTTACGATTACTTAGAATTTTATAGGAATTCTTCAGGTACTATTTCATGACGCAAATGTCACTTGGAGGGATACTAATGTCCAGTGTCAATGACGAAGGCCGGACCGCGACAGAATGCGGTAAAGTGTGCATTACAACACACAGCAGACTAGGCGCCAACAAGCACGAGTTGGTTCGTTATTTGTATTGAATTGTTTTCTCGGAGCTTACAACCTATAGTAGCACAATACAGTTGATTTACATGATGAGAAGTAATCTTTAAAAATCGTTAACCACGACAAAATCGGTATAAAGTAGCTGTTCAACCTGGATTTGTCTGTGTTTCAACAAAGCCAAGAATGAACAATTTATAAAAATTGCTGTTAAACAACAATAGTGAACAACGGAACGCCAACAGCCCTGCTCGTACAATGTTAGGCTGAATAATAATTCGATCAAGCAGCTGAACCATTGATGTAAGTTAAGGGTCTGCAGGGTGACTATATTGTATAATCTACAGGGTGACTATTTTAATTGTGCCACCATTGGTAAATCAGAAACGACAAGATTCACAGGAAACTTTAAATGGGGGACTTCACCTACTTTTTAGTGGCCATTAAAAATATGCATTTCAAATTTCGAAAATATGCCGCCATTTTCCAATATGGCGGCCAACTTTCTAATTTCTTATGAAAACCCCTATTTTTATCACGGATTAAAATTTTACATGCACTTTTAAGACTTTTTTATTCTTAGTATTTTTTTTATAAACTTAACCGTTTAGTCGCTAGGAGCGCTGAAAATTTCAGAAACTCTTATTTCAACAATTATTAAAGAGTCTTATTTTCAATTTGCAAACAATAAAATTTTACTCAAAGTGCAATATGTTTTACAATGGAATGTTAAAAACCTGTTGCAATTTCATAAATACTTTATTTTATACAAAAAATGTACTTAAATTACTGTTAAAAAATTGTTAACGCAACCACTGTGTATTGTGTAAGAAGATGCATTTACATGCGCACGCATGTATTTATGAAGATGGAGGACACTTTGAAAACCTGCTTTAAGTCATAATTAATTAAGTCATCTTGACTGCCTTTTTGTGTCCCAAAACATATTGTTGCTATGATACAAAGAAGTTTCTTACAGTACTATTTACGCTTTACGATGTAGGAGAAGAAATCTGTAAAAATAGTACAGTTGTCATGTAAGCTATTTAGGTACTTTGAACCAAATAGCTTTCAACTTAAAACAAAAACTAATTAATTTTAATTAATTAATTATGACTTAAAGCAGGTTTTCAAAGTGTCCTCTAGTCTATACTAACATTATAAAGAGGTAAAGTTTGTTTGTTTGTTTGTTTGTTTGTATGTAGGGGGTAATCTATGGCTCTACTGAACCGATTTAAAAAATAGTTTTACTAATAAAAAGCTAAACTATCCCTGAGTAACATAGGCTATAATTAATTTCGGTAAAAACCTTTTTTTATTTCAATATATTTGTAAATTTAGTCGGAAAAAAATCTTAGGTTAGGTTTAGAATGATAAATCAACACATGTATTTACATTTAATACCATAGCAACCAATTGAATAAAATAACAGATAACATAGCTGCTTTAATATTTCCATTAACAGCTGATTTCAAAATTTGAAGCAATTATTTTTGTATTTCCACCTTTTAGGTTAGGGTTTTAAAGTGTAAACCTGAGCCTTGCTGGTTCTTTTAACCATTATTAACTGCTGTTATAAAATATAAGAAATAATTTGGTTTGAACATTTAACAATATTTACCATCTTAGTTTTGAGGTTATTATTAATACTACACCTTTATTATAAATAAAACATAACATATGTTTTTAGAAGGTACCATTGGGGGTAGGCGTGCGGAGCACGCAGGGGTCTCCCCTAGTGTAATATAATTCTATAAATGACGCCCCAAAATGTTTTATGGGGACCGTGATCTGTGCTCATTTTCTCTTCCTGACTTTAGGTATCACCATAAGGGCCACTGCAATAGGTCATCTTTCCTATTGAAATGAATAGCATGGTATTATTGTCTATACTAACATTATAAAGAGGTAAAGTTTGTTTGTTTGTTTGTCTGTATGTAGGGGGTAATCTCTGGAACTACTGAACCGATTGAAAAAATAGTTCTACTAATAAAAAGCTACACTATCCCTGAGTAACATAGGCTATAATTCATTTCGATAAAAACATTTTTTATTTAAATATTTGTAAATTAAGTCGGAAAAAATTCTTAAGTTAGGCCTAGACTGATAAATCAACATATGTATTTACATTTATTACCATAGCAACCAATTGAATAAAATAACAGATAAAACAGCTGTTTGCTGTAATATTTACATTAATAGCTAATTTCAAACTTTGCATTTCTTAACGTTTAAATTATGTTGTCATTAAAGTGTAAACCTGAGCCTTGCTAGTTCTTTTAACCTTTATTATAACTGCTGTTATAAAATATACGAAATAATTTGATTTGGACAATTAACATTATTTACCGTCTTATCTTTGGGGTTATTATTAATCCTACTCTTTTATTATAAAGAAAACATAACATGATTATGTATATAGAAGGTTCCAACGGGGTTGGCGTGCGGAGCACGCAGGGATTCCCCCTAGTCCTTATATATATATAGAGAGAGAAAAAAATTAATACAGGCCAGTCGATATCCACTTTTTACCTTGGAAAGTATTCCGAAGTTAATGCAATTTTCACATGTTATTTGGGGGTATTCTGGGGTGAAGAATCTGAGTTTTCGAAATCGAGGGCCCTGTGCTAACTTGGGAGGGGCTAAAAAACCTGGAAATTTTCAGACGTTTAGCAAGTTTTCGCTTTTATCTCGTAAACTAAACAGGTTTTTTGTACCCAATTATATTACAAAGGTGTACGGCATAAAATTTCCTTTAAATTTCACCAGGCAAATGTATTTTTTATTTATCAAATATTAACTGAGATACAGACGGTCAAAGTTTGAATAATTTCTCAAAATGTAAAAAAATAGCAGAAAAATTACGGTATTTGCCCCATAATTTTTTTATGTTCACCATTTCCAGGTGAATCATGTTAGTTACTTATCAGTGTCAACAAATATGAACACCTATGACACGCCCTACCTCCCTTCCAAGTTAAGACGCCCAATTCCATTTTAGAAATGCATTAAAAACCCCTCTCGCGCTTCAAAAACAAAAAAACAAAAAAAAATTTTAATTTTAGTACTCAGAAACGATTTTTTGGAAATGAATTGAAAGTGGACGACGATAATGATTTCTAAACATCCGAACGTAAACTGATGACTCGACCTCTACTCAGTCGTTATCACAATCTTCTTATCAAATCGTAGTAATCAACTGATAAGGACAACTGATTATAGTGATTGCAGAAACGTAATCCAGAGTGCATGCGCAATCATTGTACAATATTTATCTCAATCGTAGCAAAACAATTTAAGTAAATAACACATCATGTAGCTCAAACGGTCGTGGGTCATTAAATGAAAATTATGTAAAGGTAAAAACTGATTCTTTGAGTTGTTTCTTTGTCCTCTGTAGACTAAAAAGCTATTCGACCGATTCCACTAAAAAGTTCACAGTTTATCCATACCAATGCCAGGAGTGTTCAAAGATTACAATTGCTACAATTAAGGGGTGGAAATGGGGTTAGCTACCCCTATACAATAAATTAAACTACCTTCTTACAAGCTATAAATCTGCAATTGTGTAATATTATAACATAATACACTTACTTTTTCCTATATGCTCAAAACCTACTCAACTAATTTAATTAAAAATATCAGAATTTTCATATATTAGTACCAGGATTCTTTAGAGGTTATGGTCACTATATCTAAAGAGATAAATATATAGTAGCGACTCCTATAAAATAAAAATAAATTGCACTAACTACCTACAAGTTATAAAGCTAAATTATTAATAATATTATTATTAAGTGATATAAAAAACCATTTAAAATTCGATTACTTAAGTCATAGTAATGAAATGGGAAACCTTCCCTTAAAATTAAACAATAATTTAAATGAGATTTAGCTATTCGTATGAAATAAATTACATTAAATTAAACACCCATATATATGTTAAATACGTAAGCGACCGCCTGCACTGATCCTACGAATCTTATTTTTACCACAAGTCCCTTCAAAATGTATTTTTCAATACACTCGCTAAAATGTGTTTTTTAAATTTAATCAAAGCATATATTTGTATATTAAAACTAGGGGAGACCTCTGCGTGCTCCACACGCTAACCCCCAATGAAACCTTCTAAAAATATATGTTATGTTTTATTTATAACTAGCAGGTACCCGTGGCTTCGCACACGGTATAAAGATTCGCTGCATAGTAATAAATGTTTATTGTTTTAGGGGTTGTTATTACATTTTCAACCCTTAGCAGCACGCTATAAAATGCTGCAGATATGATTTACATAGTGTATATTATATATGTATTGTAAGAAATAAATGTACCAATTTCCAGCTCTGTAGCTTAATGGGAAGTATAATAATTAATTTGTATTGTTTTTACATTTTCACCCCTTAGCAGTAGGCTACACTAAAAAAAATCAAATAGGGTTTACTTTTTATATATATCTTGTAAGAAACAAATGTAAAAATTTCCAGCTCTCTAGTCTTAATGGAAGTATAATAATAAATATTTATTGTTTTAGGGGTTGTTTCAACCCTTAAATCTAAATGAATTCTAGCCTATGTCTCTTTCCTGGTCATGACCTATATGTGCGCCAAATTTCATTCAAATCCATCCAGTAGGTTTTACGTGATTGAGTAACACACACACAGGCAGACACCATTAGATTTGTATATAATATTATAGATAAAGTTTTAGGATTATTTACCACAAAACTAAGATGGTAAATAATGTTAAATGTTCAAATCAAATTATTTTGCATATTTTATACTAGCACTTAATAATAAAGATTAAAAGAACCGGTAAGGCTCAGATCCACACTCAAAAACCTAACCACTTATTATAAATACAAATAATTTTTCCATATTTTGAAATCAGCTGTTAATATTGGTTGCTCACTATCAATTACTGTATATTATCAATAAATATGCCTACTATTAAATTATAATACGTATTATTTATTTTTAATTAGGATGTAACATAGTTTTTTCTTGCTTTTAAATTCCATAACGCAAGTTTTTATCGGTTTGTGTATGCTGAAACATGTGTTGGATCAGTCTAGGCCTAACTTAAAATATTATTTTGTACTAAGCTGGACATCCGAATCAACTGTTTTATCGGTTAGTGTATTCAATTGGTTGCTATGGTAATGAATGTAAATACATTCAAGAAATATATGTGTTGATCATCAGTCTAGGCCTAACCTAAAATTATGTTTAATTTATTTTACCTGCCTTGACGGCAACATCATACACACTTAATTTATGTTTTTGCGCGCACATCTTCGCACAGTACGTTTTGAATGATATAAGTTTCATTTTACAATTGTCGTTTTTTTTTTCGTTTTTCATAATGTTGCTTACTTATTGGTAGGCCTATTACAGCTGCGGGTTTAACGCCCAACTTGATTCTGTGAATTTTTTCCGACTGAATTTACAAATATTGAAATAAAAAATGTTTTTATCAATATGAATTCAAGCCTATGTTACTCAGGGATAGTGTGGCTTTTTATTTAAAAAAATTTCAATTGGTTCAGTAGTTCCAGAGATCCCCCCCCCCCCTATATACAAACAAACAAATTTTACCTCTTTATAATATTAGTATAGTTAGTGTGTGTTGTTTTTACTTGTTACTTGTTCACAAAACCCTATCTTGAAAGTTAGATATACAAATAATTGTTTGAAATCAGCTGATAATGGAAGTATTATAGAAAACAGCTGACTACTGTTATTATTATAGTAAAAAAAAAAAAACACATTTAATGGCGCTTACATTTTTGTTAAATATTGAGTATATTGTTTGTTGTTTTTATGTTCAATATATGCTGCAGTTTTTCAAAAAGTATATAAAAACAGGATGTGTTCAAATTAAAGTTTGTGTCAAAATTTCAAAGCAATCGGTGAAGAAGTTTCGGATATTATCGATTTTGAACAAACGAACACTTACATTTTTATTTATATAGATGAAGCAATAGAGCGAAGCATTGACCGGTACACAAGTTATTTACAAATTAATTTTACAATTTAATAACTTCATTCATATCAACATACACGATGGTATAATCCAATAGAAATTAATAAATTCAGCATAATATTAATTACCACTAAATGAAAATAAATGGATCACGCAGCTGAACGAATTTCCAAAATTAAGTTTTTATATTTTTAGGTTTCAACTAACAATTTATGAAATTGGTCTACTCACTATATTGAGTTTTCAAATAATTTTTATCATCATGAATACGGAAATAAGTTTACATTGAATAATGATGTTGAGTTTTATAAAAACCTCTTACTTACTAGGTACTGTACACAATAATCATCACCTTATAGTGGCCTGACAGTTTTTTTGTTAATTAAATGCAGTATTAAAATATAGACATAAATTAATACTATTAAATAACTGTACTATACAGGCTGTCCCATAAGTAAAGTGCCAAACTTCGGGAATGGTTCTATGTTTTGCCTGTCCCTAAATAGTCTATTAAAATTTTGTTTAGTGTGCAAGTAGCTAGAAGGAATAGCCTATGTTTAATTTTTATCCGTGCTATGTACTACAATAAGATGTGTAATTTTATATTTTCATGTAGCCCATGCTCTGTTTGTCTATAATATTAAGATGTATTTCATTTTAATTGGATTTTATGCTCGATGTATATAGAACAGTTATTTAATAGTTTTACTTTATGTCTATATTTTAATACTGCATTTAATTAACAAAAAAACTGTCAGGCCACTATAATGTGATGATTATTGTGTACAGTAGTAAGTAAGAGGTTTTTATAAAACTCAACATCACTATTCAATGTAAATTTATTTTCGTATTCATGATGATAAAAATTATTTGAAAACACATGGGATTTAATTATTTACTTTTCCTTCCCCCAAAATCAACCGATTTCCTTCATATTTGGTATAAAAATAATCACGCGATCAAAACACAGCGAGTGATATATTTTGTTTTAAGTTTTTCTTTCAATTAAAAAAGTTTGCATAATGGCACTGGGACAAACAGCAATAACTCTAATACAAAGGCAGACGACAAGTGCCCATCCCCGATGTCGCACAATAGGCCTAAGGGTAAGGGTTTTATTACGGTCATTTGGTTTTGCCTCACGCTGAGGTGAAATGAACTATAAGACCCTGAATAGCTGCCTCCGTGTACGAAATATAATAGTAGAATAATTTGTTTGCACCTCGACCTTGCGCCCTCGCATTATGGACTGTTTCGCTTCGCTCGCAGCGGCAAACTCGGTTTTACGGCACATTAATGGTATTTAAAGTTTTGATAGATTTTGAGGGAACCAGACGGGCTATAAGGTCGTGTAAAACACCAAATGAGCAGAATAATCTCCTATATTTATTTGTTTGGATAAAACCAAAAACATTGTTCATTCTAGTTTGAAAAAAGAATTTAGGGGTACTTCCTGTCAAAAAACTTGATTCTGGTTGTAGAATTTTTTGGCCAATGAAATCGTCCGAGCGATTTAAAAAACCTACTTGTGTCTACTAAATTTGTACCAAATCTGACGAAAAATACTTCCATTGAAGTGCGAACACATACAAGCACACCCCAAAAGGTGTACTGGGGACTATGATCGGTGCTCATTGACTACGCCCAACCTAAGATTTTACTACAAGAGCCACTGCAGTATCTCATCTAAAATGTACGGTTTCTGGATAATTCAGGTTTGAAATTTACAACAGCCGCCATTTTGAAACCGCGTGATCGGATAAAATCGTTTATTTGTTTTTTTTTTAAATAAATACTTGTTAGGTATAACTTTGTGTCAAGTTTGAACTCAGTCGGTCAAACCGTTCTCTAGATATGAATTATTTTGTAAAAAAACACATACTGACAGACGAAATAGTAAGCACCATATTTATATTGTGAAATATGTTTGACTCGATTCCAGGAACAAATCCACAAAAGGGTAACAAAGAGTTTGGGGACATCCTGTATATAAATATATACCGGTATATAATGACACCCCAAAACGTGTTCTGGGAACCATGATCGATGCTCATTTACTACTCCCGACCTTGGTCTCACCATAAAGATCACTGCAACAGCTCATCTTTCCTACGAAAATTAGTTATTAATTAGGCACTCCTGAACCTATATTTAAAAATGAAAAAGATTTAAAAAAAACTCGAAGAGACCCATTTTATCCGTTTGACTTGAACAATCCAATTGCTCAGTTAAGAATAATATTATAAATTTTAACAATTTTGTTGAGCCTTTTACATGTATGAAATCTGAGGCCGATAATAGCAAATCCTATATTGAACGAAGTAGATGCTTCCAGTGTTATACAGGAATGCCGGCAAAAACTAGTTCCGCGATAGAATATTACTCCGTGACTCACAGCATAGGACGGTTACTAATAGGGCTATTTGCATACCTGCGTGATGGTTCTCATTGGTTGTGTTTAAGTGGCGGCCTCATTTAGGCAAACGTAGGTGTGCCTATTGTCTCCGATCCATCACGCAGAGATCTTTCATACTCTGGAAATAGTTTGACTTGTACGCATTAGCACACGTTTGTACTTGTATTATACACTAACAAGATTCGTGAGTGCTTCGCACGCCAACAGGACGATTGATCGGAGCATATACTTTGTAGAATGTATCGTAAATAAAGAGTGGATAAAAAATCTGGACAAGGATGGATTTCTCGGCTTCTAAAAAATACAGAAACATGTTTTATTTCGAATTTTTATTTTGTACACTTTAGTACTTTTAAAAACATTAAAAACTTCCAGAAGGTTCGAGAATGTTTCAGACTGTTGTAGAAACTGCCAGAAGGTTTTAAAATGTTATAGAAACTCCCAGAAGGTTCGATAAGGTTTCAGAATGTTGTAAAACATTGTAGAAAATTCGAGAAGGTCCCAGAATGTTATAAAAACTCCCAGAAGGTTCTATAAGGTTTCAGAATGTTGTAAAATATTGTAGAAACTTCCAGAAGGTTTTAAAATGTTGTAGAAACTCCCAGAAGGTGCGATAAGGTTTCAGAATGTTGTAGAAACTCCCAGAAGGTTCGATAAGGTTTCAGAATGTTGTAAAATATTGTAGAAACTTCCCGAAGGT
>JAGFPH010003573.1:25809-36010 GCA_018207615.1 Philaenus spumarius | reverse complement strand
TTGAGAATGTTGTAGAATGTTATATAAACTTCCAGAAGGTTCGGGAATGTTATAGAAACTTCTAGAAAGTACGAGAATGTTTCAGAATGTTGTAAAAACGTCTAAAATGTTTGAGAATGTTCCAGACGGTTCCGGTAAGTTTGAGATCTATAAACTGGAAACGGAAACTAAAACTATAGACGTAACACTTAAGACATATAATCTGAAGTAATATATTCGAGAGAGAAAAAACATTTGCATTTCGACGATTTGCGTCTAAGGTATAAAATATTGTTTGTACAAAACATTTTAATTTGAATTTACTCATGAATGCACTGCAAACAAACAGATTGATTTGAACTAAACTTAGTACACGTTTTTTACCAGTGAACTCTCGATTTTACCCGATATTTCTTTAATTCATTTAATCGCATCTACGAGCGAAGCCTTGAATATCCCTCCTAGTATATATATGCATATTGCTGTGTTAAGTGGTTCGCTATCGCCAGCCGTCTAGTTCTTAACACGAGACCTTAACGAACCAAATCAATAATACAGTGTTTACTGCCAGGGTGCAGAAAAGCCTTATTACTGACTACGGCTTGATTCCAACAGTGTCATTGTTTTGATGCAACACTAAGACAGTATAATTTCCGGAAATTTGACCTCGATTCTGATTATTTCCGTAATTAAAACAAATTATGTAAACTCGGAGACTGTGTGACGGTTGTCAAGGTCAACCAGACAGGCCTTTGCCTGGAATCTATGCAAATCCCATTAGTTGTGTGACCCGACAACGACAAACTGTATGTAGCAAGAGGTTCAGATTTTTTTAAACTCGAATTGATTAGACATATAGAATTTTTTTTTAATTTGATAACTCCAATTTTTGTTTACAAAATTTTGTTATAGTGTAAAATTGTAGCAAAATTTTCCAAAATAAAATAATTGCGTTCAATAAATTTGACTTGAAATAGATCTAACATAGTGAAGGTGCAAGTGTCTTAAATCTCACACACAATATCGAACATGTCCGTAAATATCGAAGCACGCAATGCTTTGTGTATGGAAGATACTCTCAATATGCGTAATGGCGTGCGAACCATTTTGCAGCTATTCAGCACCGTCGTGAATAGACCTATTTCCCAAATTTTTGGTTCAAACCCTTAAACATATAAACTTAATTTTGGACATTTTCTCAACTCACCTCAGCGGTTCAGCTGCGTGGTCGAATTATTATATAAAATAGTAGTAAGGCTTCGTGAAAAATCATAGACAGATTAATTAGATTAACACCAGAAATAGAGCGTGAGTCGAAGTTGGAAGCTTAGGTGCAAACAAATTCTACTAATGTAATTCCTACACAGAGGCAGCTATTCAGCGTTTTCGTGAGTACACCAATATCCCAAATAGTTGGTTAAAACCCGGCTACGGCCTGAGTGGAGCAGGGCGTAAAGCGTTCAAAACAATCATGTTCTGAAGCATGAGCGCGGCCTGGAAACAGGCATTAAAAGCGGAGCGTGCAGCGTCGGTTCGGTTCAAACCAGTTTGTCTTTTGAAGCGTTCTGAGCGTGTTGTCAGCATGTCGTTTGAGGAAATTATTTCTCCTATACAGTTAATTTACAGTTAATTCTGCTGTACCGTGGAATTTACCAGGTTGTGATCTTACAACGTAGCAAACTCTCCAAATTTCTCTCTTTCTTTCACTATTGAACTTGGACCACTTTTCACGTTAAATAAGTCTAATTTTAGGTATGCGTTTTCTTCCAAGACCCATATCGAAAAATACAGATTAGGTCGTATCCATTGTCCACATAAATCACAAAATAAACATTCGCAAAAACAGTCTAGCACTACTGCACGCCACAGTTGCACGCTCTTCACTGAGGCCAATCGTTGCACTCCAGCGGAATGCCATAACAAACGCTTACAGCCCCGCTGCACTCAGGCCGTAGCCTAAAACGTATAAACTTAATTTTGGAAATTCGCTCAACTCGCGTCAGCGGTTCAGCTGCGCGGTCGAATTATTTTATTATTTCTATTGTTGTATAATTTTTGTAATGTATTTAAGCAAAGTGGTTTATTATTCAAGGTTAAGCGAAAGAGAAGACAATGATCTAACTTCGCCTGAACATAACATAACATACAACTTCGTCTGTTAACATTACCCACTTTCACTTTCTCAACCCTATACGTAGTATATGGAGAAAGTATTGTTTTCGTCAAAATTTCGAAATTTTAATTTTTACTGGAATTATCTGTTTTGGTGCTCCCTGAACCCAAAAAAAATGTTTTTTTGGTGATGTCTGTCCGTGTGTCTGTGTGTCTATAAGGATGTATACAGAGCTGGAGACCATACCAACGGTCCGATTTTGATGAAATTTGGTATGTATGTGTAGTTGTGGAATATCGCCAGGCGTTTTTTTTTCATTTTTTCAAAATTTTGATTTTTAAGGGGTTGTACCCCCAAAAATGGCCAAAAAATTAGAAAAATCAAAATTTCTCAAAAACGGCTGTATCGATTTTGATAAAATTTGGCTTATTTGTAGCCCTTAATGTACCCTACCATATGCAAAAAACCGCATATTTCTAAAAATTCTCGTTTAGGTAATAATAATAATAATAATAACAGATTTTTGGGGGGTTTTGGCCAAAAAGGGGGTTCTTTTTCAAAATGTTTTTCAAAACCTTTTTTCGTGCATCTATACAGGCCTAATTGACATGTTTGGTGCAAATTTGTTCGAAATCGATGGAATAGTATAAATAATAATAATATAATATGGATGTGTGTTACATTCATCTAATATTTTCCATGGTAACATTTTCCTACTTTTCCAATTCTAAATAACCACCTCCTATGCTACTCTTGGGAAGGTATAAAGTTTCAACTGGGAGAAAATATATGGCAGTTATCTGGTGCCGTTTATTTTAGTATACAAATCTGACAAAGCAACACTCACCTAAATGTCCACCAGATATTGAAGCACATCGTGTTTAACCAGAAGGCGGCCAGGAACATAAAGTGCATTGTTATAGCTGAAACCAAACAAAAAACAAATGTTAATTATAAAATACAGTCATTACTTTAGATTTATATCTTTACTAGTTAATTATATTTGGTTTTGAACAATGCAATAATCAATATACAAAAGATCAATACTTACGAATACATTAATATATTTTTCTTTTTTTCCTAATTCTATAGTTTATAAGGTTTAAGAAAAACATTACATATGCCACAAAAGCTGTTCTTTATATCAGTGTGAAAAATTTGTTCAAAGCAATGCGCTCAGCTACTTTTGGTCGAGTTTGAGCTTCTTTATGTTTGCTATTTGGGCTAATAAGATTTTTTTTTTTAAGTAATTGCGAAGAAGGACAACAATGTCTATTATTAGACTTTCAATGCCACCAATATGTAAGTAAAACATATCTTGACTACAAATACTGGTTGTGCAAGTTATTTCCCTCTGTGGCTGCTAAAATAACTAATGGAATCTTTAAACGCAATATTAATATTTTTTACGCAAAAGTTCTTATAACTTTTTGAAATTTTTACCACATCTTTAGTAGCTCATAATGCAACTTTTTGAGTATTTTTATTCCTGTAGGACAAATACATGAGTATTTTTTTTTTAAATGAGCAAATCCCAATTTGTTTTTTGTATATATTTTTTTTTGTCAGGTCATAGCTACTAAATTTTAGTGGTAAGAATATGACTATACCCAAAACGTTAGTGCTTTTTATCTACATTAAAAAGTGATATCAAACGGCCAAGTTGGTTCAGTAGTAAAAAAGTTGTAACAGATTTTTAAAAAAACATATTTTTTGACTAAAAAAACCAAAAAAACTCAAAACGTATAAAATTTATTTGTTTGCCAATTCTATAAGTGTAAAAATTTTTTTGGGTTGTATGAATTTAAAAAAATTGTTCATAATTAAAAAAGGAATATTATAGAAACCCCCTATTTTTAGTAAGGAATCCCCTTACAGAGACAACAATTAAAATAATTTGTATGCGCGTGAAAATTAAAGTTTTAAACAGCACGTACTGTCCACAATAAAGCAGAGTTTTTCGTCATACATTATTTGAAAGGTAATTTAACTCCAAAAGTGGTGAGCTTTTTACATTTCTGATATTTGCATTTTTGAATAAGGAAAAAATCGCAAACTTTTATTTTGAGTTGTCATAGAACAAATTAAGTTGAAAAGAAATTAAAATAAATGGTACCAGATAACTGCCACATACCCAGTTTCCCAGTTGAAACTTTATACCTTCCCAAGAGTAGCATAGGAGGTGGTTATTTAGAATTGCAAAAGTAGGAAAATGTTACAATGGAAAATATTAGATGCATGTAACACACATCCATATTATATTATATTATTATTATTATTTAAACTATTCGATCGACTTCTAACAAATTTGCACCAAACATGTCAATTAGGCCTGTATAGATGCACAAAAAAAGGTTTTGAACATTTTTTAAAAACAACCCCCTTTTAGGTAAAACAAAAACCATAAATCAGTTATTATTATTACCTAAACGAGAATTTTTAGAAATATGCTGTTTTTTGCATATGGAGGGTACATTAAGGGCTACAAATAAGCCAAATTTTATCAAAATCGTTAAAGCCGTTTTTGAGAAATTTAGATTTTTCTCGTTTTTTTAGCTATTTTTGGGGGTAAAACCCCTTAAAAATCGAAAATTTGAAAAAATGCAAACAAACCCTGGAGATATTTCAGAACTACACCTACATACCAAATTTCATCAAAATCGGACCTTTGGTATGGTCTCCAGCTCTGTTCACATCCTTACAGACACACAGACGCACGGACAGACATCACCAAGAAACCACTTTTTGGGTTCAGGGAGCACCAAAACAAATGATTCCACTAAAATATATATTTGGGTTCAGGGAGCACCAACACAGAAAATTCCACTAAACATTTTTTGGGGGTTCAGGGAGCACCAAAACAGATAATTCCACTAAAAATTTAAATTCGAAAATTTGGACGAAAACAATACTTTCTAGATATACTACATATAAGGAGGAGAAAGTAAAAAACTAAATGATATCCGGATTCGGACTGCCCTAACCTTTACAATTACATATTCAGAATAATTTTCCGATCATCATTACTCCAGTAATCTTGTGTTTAACATTGTTCTTGTGCGAGTTGAAATTCAAGATGGTGGCTGGGTCTGCTGCAGTAGCGGCCATCTTGGATTTTTATCCCGTAAATTGATGGTATTAAATTTAAAACCATTTATTTGTTTTATTTGTTATCATAAAATTGTTTACAAGGTCTCCTATTAACCACGGTCACAATGCGCATAAGTTTTTTTTAAATGCCTTTAAGTTGACATTTTTTAAATAGGTACCAAGTTTTTACTCTTTTTCTTACACAGTAAAAGTGTATAATTTAAAGTGAATCGTAAGCCGGGTCCGCAATTTATAAAGAGTATTCAGTTTTTCTTGGCACTCGCTTACAAAAGATGGGTTTATAAAAATGGTTTTAAATAAGGCAATGTCAAAGCCCTCAGTTGCATTGCACTGTTTAGTTAATGCTATAGGTGGAACCGCTGGAGTCGCCGGTCGCTTCTTCCTTTACTGGAGCGGATACTTACATGGAAACTATAGATTGATTTGGACTTTACCCTATAAATAGTTCAAATCTGATGGAAGATTTTCTGCTTTGGTACAGTAATCACCTGTCAACTCAACACCCTTAACTGACACGTATACTATTTCTCGGTAGCATTTCCACTAATTGTTGATTTCGTATAAGTAAATAATCCGTATCTCTAA
Organism: Philaenus spumarius; assembly: GCA_018207615.1. Taxonomy (NCBI): domain Eukaryota; kingdom Metazoa; phylum Arthropoda; class Insecta; order Hemiptera; family Aphrophoridae; genus Philaenus; species Philaenus spumarius. Next base: position 30,222 of record JAGFPH010003573.1, on the reverse strand, counting down.
TTTTTAGGTTATTTTTTCAATCAGGCCTGAGCCAAGCTGAGCCATTATTATAACTCATTGTATATTTAACCTAAATAATGTAATGTAGAATTTCCATAGGAAAAATGAGCTATTGCAGCGGCCCTTATGGTAAGACCCAAGGTCGGGAGTAGCAAATGAGCACCGATCATGGACCCCAAAACACGCTTTGGGGTGTCATTAAAAATCACATATATTTATATGTATATATGTGTTCGCACTTTAGCGGCCGCATTTAAAGTACGATTTGGTACACATGTTGGCTGTCTATGTCGCTCGGACGAGTTCGTTAGCCAAAAAAATCCAACAATCGGAAGCACGTTTTTTGACCAGAAGTCATTATTTTTTTAGATTTTCCTACGAGAATGACTTCTTTTTGAGTTTTTTCTACAAATATAGATGTAGGATGTTATTCTGCACATTTTTTTACGCGACCTTGCTGCTCGCTTGGTTCCCCCAAAATCGATCAAAACGTAAAATACCATAGAAATACCCGGTTCAAAGCCATGTGGAGGATTCTACCGTGGGGTTGGCGTGCGAAGCACGCATTGCAATGTGTATTGAAGATACTCCCAACACGGGGGTTGGCGTGCGAAGCACGCAATGTTTTGTGTGTTGAAGATACTCCCAATACGGGGGTTGGCGTGCGAAGCACGCATTGCTTTGCGTATTGAAGATACTCCCAATACGGGGGTTGGCGTGCGAAGCACGCATTGATTTGCGTATTGAAGATACTCCCAATACGGGGGTGGGCGCGTGAAGCACGCATTGATTTGCGTATTGAAGACACCCAATACGGGGGTTGGCGTGCGAAGCACGCATTGCTTTGCGTATTGCAGATACTCCCAATGCGGGGGTTGGCGTGTAAGCACGCATTGCTTTGCGTATTGAAGATACTCCCAATGCGGGGGTTGGCGTGCGAAGCACGCATTGCTTTGCGTATTGAAGATACTCCCAATGCGGAATGGCATGCGAACCATTTTGCAGTTATTCAGCACCGTCGTGAATAGACCTATTTCCCAAATTGTTGGTTGAAACCCTAAAACATAGGGGTATAAACTTAATTTTGTAAATTTGCTCAACTCACGTCAGCGGTTCAGCTGCGTGGTCGAATTATTTTTCAATTAGGCCTGAGCCATGCTGAGCCATTATAAAAACTCGTGTTATATTTAATCTAAATAATGTAATGTAGACATTTAATATTATTTAACATTTTATCATTGACTTTATGACTAATCATACAACTTTCAGGCAGAAAGGGGTTGGCGTGCGAAGCACGTATATCTTCCCCTCTATCTTATTTAAAAGCTAAATAAGGTACTGGTTTATAATATACAGAAACGTCAGCCAGTCAAGTGACACGGATCCGGTACTACAATTGTTTACCACAAAATGGACACAACAAGTTTAGAAATCGCGTATTTATTACTGTACTTAATATTTCTTTACTTGATTATTTTCTCCCGCTTTCACGGATATTGCAACAAGCGTTGTCAAACGGAGAAAGTGTTTGCTCCAGATATGGCCGCTCTAGGCTTTAGGCTCCGCACGATCCGTTCTGCACCAGCGTTCAAATCACCGAGATACCAAATAAAGTACCGTGTTATGCTATAATCACAGTAATCTTCGAGACTGTAGAACTAAGGTGGATTGCTGGAGAATTTAACGATATTAATTTTGAAATTGGAAACCTTACGCGATGTAAACGGCGGTGCAAGAGAGTTAAAATCTGTTTTGTTTCCGCCATTTTGAAATAGTTGGAGATATTACTAAATGTGAATACAAGAAATTTTAAAATACCTTAAAATGTTACTTATTTATGTGTCCGTATAAAGTGGATTTTTTCATATTCTGAAAGTAGACATTAAAAAAAGACTAAAAACGCAAACCTTAACAGCGACAACAAGCACAAACAAACTAAACACTCCACAAACACCAAAAAAATAAATAACTCGATCATGCAGCTGATACGGTGACGTCGGTTGAGCGATTTTCAAAAATTAAATTTGTAGGTTTTAGGGTTTCAACCAACAATTCGGGAAATTGGTTTACCCACGGACGCGCTGAATAAATTAGTAGAATTTGTTTGCCCCTTGGCCTGCAGCCCCGGCTCACACACTGCTTCGTTTCGCGCGCAGAGGACAAACTCGTTTTTTAAAGGCATTGTTTTGGTATTTTACGTTTCGATATATTTTGGGGGAAGCAGATGGGCTGCAAGGTCGTGTAAAAAAACAAAATGTGCAGAATAATCTCATATTTGTTTAGATAAAATCCCCAATACGAAAAAAAGGTTCACGTAGTTAACAAAAATCTAAAAAAAATCTTCTATTCAAAAAACGTGCTTCCAGTGGTTGGATTTTTTTTAGTTAACGAACTCATCTTAAAAAACTCGAGTCCCAAATTTGATCCAAATCGGCCTTGAAATGCTGACGTAGGAGTGCGAACACATATATAATAGGCCTATAGAATACACATAAAGCTTTTAATTACATCACAAAATGTATTCTGGTGTAACTTTTCTGTTAGTTGTAGTTCATGTATCGCTGAACTCTCTTAAGATGACGAATTTCTCGTTGAAACGCGTTCGATTATTAAACGTATGTGTGTGAGAATTAGTATATTGTTATTATTTTAAAACTATTATGCCCCGTGAAAAATCACACGCAGAATAATTAGATACACATAAAAAATACATCATTTGAAAAATACTATTTAAAAACAACAGACTTAAACTAGGCGTACCTAACATGCTGAAGGGGATTTTTAATAATAAGTATCAATACGTACCTTTTTATTGGAAAAGCGTCACTTTCTATTCCTTATTTGGTGATTTCAAAATGATCTGATCAAGAGATCTCGAAACTAGTATAATCCAATAAAGATCACCAAATAAAGAATATAAAGTGACGCTTTTCTAATAAAAAGGTACGTATTCATAGTTATTAATAATACACACTATTCCGGAGGCTAAAACTCACCTTATAATGAATAAAGGGATTTTAACTCGGTAAATGTGTACAATTATAAGGATTATAAAACTTTAGGCCTATTAATTTGTTAAACCTTTGTATTTATTTACGTTATTATGTATTCAAAGAAAGATAAAAATAACATCTTTTAATTGATTTTTATTCATATTGATATAGCAAATGATTAAGAAGTTATTACTATTAATAGTGAAGATAGGGTATTATTAATCTAATATGTTTATATGTTATACGAAGATGTACGAATGTTTCCGAAGTTAAACGAATAGGTATCTGTTCTTTAAATATATATAGACAAATAATATTGATGATAAAAGGTTGTATTTATATACAATTTATAACCTCAAAGCAAATCTTGTAACGTATAATATGTAACGTACAACGCGTACATTAGTTATATAACTCATATTAAAAAAAATCAACTTCAAAAGAAATTTTAATGAATGAAATTGTAAACATAACCCCAAAGTATAATCTACGCTGGGTTTGTTTAAGTATTACAGATGATGGGAGAAATCAGCTGTTATATTATAAATGTTACTCAAGTACAATTCCTTCTCCTTAAGTTTACTTTTAAGAAATGTAACACTTAATCTATTTTCGGGGCACTGGGATCTGGAGAACAAATTCTCTTTTGGCAAAACGAACTACCTTGTTTACGTTTGTTCTATCTGTCGGAGGTGTCACGTAAACAGACTGTACACTCGTGAGCCAGACTGTACGACGGGTTGTAGGTAAGCTCAGCGTGTCGGTCTACCACTACTATATAGAGAGTGAAACCAGAGTTCAGAGGGCACGAAACCGTTACTCCCGCGAGGGCAGGGCCAAAATGTTAAAATACTGGCGAGATGAAAGTGTTTATGTGTGTCTTCGGTTAGTTCGTTTTCTTCTATAAATACATGTTTATTTATATACACAAAGATTTTTGGGTTTCACTAGTATGTGTTGCAAAATTTGCTGGAAAATAAATGTTAAGGGTCTGCTGCAGTAGCGGCCATCTTGGATTTTATCCCGTAAGAGCAATGTTAAATTTAAAACCATTTATTTTGTAACGTAAAATTGTTTGCAAGGTCTCATTTTAAACACAATCAAAATACTCGTCCGTTTTGCAACTTTATTTTTTTTTTAAATCCCGTTAATTTGTTATGCTATTGACATTTTTTAAGTACAAAGTTTATATTTATTTAATTACACAATAAAAAAAATACAATTAAAAGTGAAACGCAGCTGAACCGCTGACATGAGTTGAACAAATTTCCAAAATTAAGTTTACAGGCCTATGTTTTAGGGTTTTAACTAACAATTTTGGAAATAGGTCTACTCACGACGTGATGGTGCTGAATAGCTGCAAAATGGTTCGTACGCCATTCCGCATATTGGGAGTATCTTCAATACACAAAGCATTGCG